>SRMA01024840.1:0-34508 GCA_007224835.1 Danionella cerebrum | reverse complement strand
TGAGCTGATCAATATTAAAGAGCTTTATGATTTCCATGCATTATTTCACCCAATGCATCTGCCCGTGGGTGATTTCTGATGTGTGCATTATTATTAAGAGAAATGCTGCATTATAAAATTGGTTGTCCAGAAACCGTAGCACTTGCTTTACTAAGATGTTGGAGCAACACATTTTTTTTTGTTGCTCACTACATTGAAATTAAAATTGTGTGTATATATTTGTATTTATGCATGCAGAAATTGCCCATTTTATGCACAAGTTCCTTTAATGGCTTCACAATTACCTTATATTATTGGAAAGTATACAGTAAATTTTACAGAGCAATTAATGCTTATCAATATGCAACAGTTTGTTATCGGTTAATTATTAACCTTTAGAAGTCTTTTTGACTGTTTTTTTACTACTTTACAATTTGCTCTAATACATTCTCTTTAAAACTGTTATGTGGCATAGTTTCATGTCTTTTTTACTTATGTTTACATATTTTACTTTTCCACAAAAAACACAATTAAGGGTAGTAAAATGTAAAAAAAAAAATACTGCAAAAATTGACACCAAACAGTTTTATGTTTTATTACAAAAATCAGGTGTTAAAAATTGTTAAATTCATAAATGCCACCCCCCCCCCCCCAAAAAAAAAAAAGTCAAACAATTTGATAATTGTATTTAAAAAAAGTCAACCGCTCCTAATCTTTATTCACTGTTCCAAGAAATTTTTGTTTCCTTGTGCCAGAATTTTTAAAAACACAATCCATTTGCCAGGTATTGTACTTCCATTAGCTCTTATTTTCACCACTAGATTGCATTGATGTACCTATTTGGGGTCTTTAAAGACAGTAAACAATAGTTAGGTTACGTTATTAATATGGTAATTGGAAAGTTCCAATTGCTGTGCAGCAGAGGTTTGTGAACACGTGTGATGTATTTTTCTATTGAGTTCTGAGCAGTATTTGTAAAATGTGTTCACCTTTATGAATTCCTGTTTGAACATGTATTGTCTTTAATACTTTAAAATTCTTGATTGTTGTACATACCTAAAATTAACATGCGCTGTAGTGCAAAGAAGGGGCGGCTAAATTGGGAAGGAGAGCTGTGTGTGCAAACTCTCGCATCTCGCAACGATTGAGGCCGAAATGTCCTGAGAAAGGACCCTAAAACTCTCCATTGACTTGCACAAACCCTCTTAGAGGGTGAAAGAAAGACCTCAAAGAGTACAGAAGTCGGGTTTCACTGCTCTGGATCCTTTTGTTGTTTATGTTAATTTGTTGCTTTTCTTTGCGGTTTTGCTCATTCACCTTGGGCACATTTAGCAAATTCTCATCTCTGTGTCCTCAAATCTGGACCAAAGAATGACCCTTCGTGTCCTCACACTACGACATGACAATGTGGCACTGATCTGATGATCAGATTTTAACAAGGTAGAGTCATCCATGCGATTGTCTTTTGTTCTGAGTAATAATGCAGAAAAAGTTGGATTTCTATTTCAGAGACAGGTTAAAAGTCTGCCTTCTTTTAAAGTTAGATTTAGACTAACTAAATGAAAAATGAAAAATAATGAAAAATAAAAACTCAACCATTTAAGTCACGAAACATTACTACTACTAGTACTTTACATGATTTTGCTCACTTTCCCAGTTCATCTGAAATGAGTGACAAAAAAAATCAACTGATCAATTTAGGAGCAAAGAAACCGCTCATGAAAAACAGCATTTGTTGTGCGGCTTGTTTGCTGATATATTTGCTTATTTATTTTACCTGCTTTATTATTTAATGAGTCAAACTCCTCTGGAGCGAGTGTGTGAGCGAGTAATTTCTGGTGGCACAGAACAGTCAGACTGACAGTATATCTGCATGACTGGCCGTGCTTTATGTAGGTTAACAGCATTATTCATATGAAGGAATATGCAAACGTGCTTATCAGCAGGGACCCACAAACACATACACAGCATTGGACTGATTTAATAAAGCGCTTTTATCCTTCAAACGTGTTAATTAGCTGAGATGAGCCCAGCTTTTCTGAGCGCTGAGCATTATCCTCAGAGTTGGAGTTTTCTCTCACAGTCTTCATTCAGATTTATGATTTAGGCGTATGCAGATTTGAGAGTTCAAAACCTGTTTAATAAGGTTGAAGAATTTAATAATTAATATAGTTTCAGAATTTATGTATGCTATTTTTTTTAATAACTGAAAAACTTCATATCATTGAGACAAGAACTTCGTTTTAAAATGATTTACGAGATTCCAATCTCATGCAAATGAACTTTAGAATGTTTACTACATTTTAGAGATTTGAATTCTTGTCACACCACTGTCAAGTCCAGTCTAAAGGCCTCTACACACTGATCTGAATTGAGATTCCCACAAATATTTGGATGGCTTCTCATCTAGGTCTGGGTCGAGGAAATATTGATGCAATGACACTCCCTGCCTGAAGGTGGCATTTGCGGTACATACAGGGAAATAGGAAGATGAACACGATGACAGACATAGAAAAAAACATGGATATTGTGACGGCCCGCACTTTGCATTATCTTTTTTAATTTATTATTTATTTAAAGTTCTAAGTGGACCTGCTAAATGTCCCGATGGAGGACGCCTGGGCCTGGAGTCTCTCCACAGGATAAAAATCCTTCCAGCATTTTCTTGGGGTGTGGTGGAGGAACTGTGACTCATTTTGAGCTGCATGTCTGCTCCCGCAGTCTGTCGCTGGGCTAGCATTGGCTGTCGCCACCCTGATGTGGGCTAGGACGCTCACCACCTCGTTAAGTTTTTGTTATGTCTTTAGGCATCAAACTTTCGGTTTCGCCTCTTTGAGCCAGGCCATGACAATATCAATATGCAGTTTATACTATTGGTGGCTGATCATATGGAGCTGTTTGACAAAAATTTGGTGAGTGGTTTTATGGCGGTCTATTTATTTTCTGTTTCCTGTGCGAAATTGCTAATAATAATGTGATATGAGTCCTACTCACCTGGTGTGGTGTTCCCTCCTCTGGATGGAAGCAGTAAATTTATGTAATTATTTATTTTTCCCTATGAAGTAGTTTGCATTAATTACGTCAGGACAGGAAGGTGGGAAAAAAGTGGGGGAGGGGATGACGAGAGATGTAGATGAGGAAGGGTGATTGGCTGTTCTTCTCTTTGAGAAGTTCTATTCGGTATGGCACTCCTTTTTCGTCAGCACTCGTTCGGTCAGAAGTCTGATGTCCCATTGTCCCCCGTGGTTTTCGAGGTGTGTGGTTGCACAGAAAACCCACATTTATGTGTAGATACCTTAAGGTCAATATAACCCAGCCAAGCTGATCAAACTTCATTGTATTTACCAACTCTGTCTAGGCACAGTCATCTCAGCTATCACAGCCATTCACAAAACCTGTAACTTCCAACCCCATAAACCAACTCGAACTCCTACAATGTTCCAGGGAGTACAGAGGAGTGAAAAGAGTTACAGGACAGGAACCTGTGATTTCAACATCCACTGAAACTGATTGAAAATGAGTTCAAAGGTTTTGTCTGTATAAAGAGTTTGGTTCCTTAATGTAACCTAATGTCCATAAAAATGCATTTGGTTTAAAATCCTGTCACATTTACATTTACGCATTATACAAAACGAATCATAAGAAGGGCTTGCAGAAGAGGTTCTAGCTGAGTGCATGGGGGGAAGGTTCTACCAGCAAGGAATTATGAAAGAGAAGGTTCTGGTGAGCGATTTAAGCATTAAAGGCTTTTCATTTTCTGAATGCAGGCATCAAGAGGGACTGCAAGAGTTTCTGGAGGTATGATGGAGCTAAGCCTATGACTGTTCTATATTCAAGTGTTTTGAACTTGCAATGGGGAGCCAGTGAAGAGAGATGTAGAGCAGAGGGTTGTGAGCTCTTCTAAATTACATTGAGTTTTGTATCATTTGATGGGACTTAACTGCATAGAAAGTCCAACGAGAAGACAATTCTAGTAATCTAGTCTTGATTTACTGGTGCTTGATCTAGAAGTTCAGTTAAATGTTCTGTTTGGAAGTGTCTGACTTTTCTGAAATTAAATCGAGCTGTTTTAGCTATGGGCTCTAGCTGTATGGTGAAGTCATGTTGGACAGTGGGTTTAACCGTGATAACCAGCAGTTCCAGCTTTGTCATGTTGAGTTTGCTCTCATGTCGAAATGTAATTTAGACAGTATGTTATGTGTGATGTAACTGTAGAGATCTGTAGAGTGGAGTTGTGTGTCAATAGTGGGACAAGCCGTTTGATCCATTGAGGTGGTGTAGATTGAGAAAAGTAAAGGACCAAGAACTGAACCCTGTGGTACTTCTGTCATTCTTTTTTGACAAAACTTAATTTTTAGCTGTATCTTCCTGCTCATTGTATTATTATTATTTTTTCCGCAGCTCTTAATTCCAGCAGAACATAATATACCATAAATCACCAATCCATGGTGTCCTTTCGAACATTTAACAATCACGGCAGAGACTGATCGGTTAACTTTGTCTCTACTGTTTGATCTGTTTTATCAATGCAAACATTTTTATTGCATTCTCTAATTTACACCTTCATTATAGTTGGTTAAACATCAAAACAAGTCACAAAAGAACACATTAAGCCACTAAAATGTTTATCAGGGGATTTTTTTAGGCATACTCTCTTCAAACTCTTAGATAAAACCATGAGGATTTTAAATACATTAAAATATCTTTTTTTTTTCTTTCTTGAGACACCAGAAGGGACTGAACATAAAAACATCCCCGATCTGCACCTTAGAGCAGCACACGTCTGCTTTCAGAGCGATATCTCTCAGTCGGACACTTCCAGGGAATATTTTCCCCTCTCTCTCTCCCAGAGCGATCAGACGAATCTGAAGCACTGATTTTAATTCCCCATCCATCTTTCATCTCTTATTTGTGTGAATATTTCTCTCTCTGTCAGTTTCTGGTTACACCACACGCTCAGGAGCTTTTTTAGATTTCTCAAGCATCAAAGTAAAAATCCCACACACATAAATTCAACAAAATCAAATCACAGACGTACAAATAAACCAAGAATCACAAACACTCCAGAGTCAAGTTAAAAAACAGCATCTCTCTCCCAACTAATTAAAACTTTCAGTCTCTCTAACGAATGCTCGGATTAAGATTATTCACCTTCTGTAAATCTAAAGAAAAGAAAATAAAGCCCAGAGTTGCAGTGAATGTAACCTGAGCAATTAAAGGAGTGAAAAAGCAAGCGCTCTCCTGGTGTATGCAGAAAACAGCGAGAGCATCACAGTTAATTATTCCTAGTGCAAAAACCTTCATTAGAAGCTGAAGTGGCTGGTTTGCACCACTCTGACATTCATCATATCTGTCGCTAACCTTTAATTCATCGACTGTTAGCACTTTTCTCTGCTGAAGTCAGACTTTAAGAGTTGAGAGAGGATCGCCGCAAATTGGCAGCAAGTTTATTTTGCAAGAACTACAGATTGGACTGAAGAGCCTTTCTCTCAATTCATGAAAAATAATAAAAATATAAAATTGGATTACAACTTTACAGTGGGTGAGTTATCAAGCAGCAGTGTCTGGAGCAGATATGATGAAGATCTAATTTATCTAGAGGATGAAAAGTCAAATGTAACTATTCTGTACAATATTTTGGCTAAAAAAATAAGAATAACAATATCTATGGTTAATCATTCATCCAGTAAATAAAAATATGCTTCAGAAATGTTAAAATTTGTATTTTTCTACATTATTTATTGCAAACCAGGGTTCAGATCCTCAGAGATCACTTAAAACATGTACAAAATGGTAGTGTTTTGATATAAGAATGAAAAGCAATGTCATTGAAAATTGAAATAAATGTATTTCAGGAAATCAATTGTTATTTTTTTGCACCTTTAATAATACTGTATTTCTATTTTTAAACTGTAATGAAACACACACTAATTTTTTAGCAAAGAAAAACAATTATTTTGATCAATTCTTGCACATCGCAGGACCTTTAAACTATGGAAGCAACAAGTAATTTTTTTTCTTAATAAAAAAAATGATATATTAATTATCGATACATAAAATATATAGATTTTTTTGTTAAAGAAACAACAAACTGAGTTCTGCAATTATAAGAGTGTTTTTGTGCTCATCGACTGCTTCGCATTCATTAGAAAGTCTGGAATCCCTAATTGAGCAAAATATGATGAGCAGAAAAATAAACAAGAATGCAAGCACACAAACAAACTCTTATGAATCCACTAAAGTAAATAAACAAAACATAACTAGAAAAAATAAGATTTAACCAAACAAAAATGCCAACATAACATCTTAATGATTATATCCATAAAACACAACATTATCATTTGAAGGAGTCCTGTGTTTCTCACTGACAAACCCAATTTCTGTTGGGAGATTTCTCAATTAACCAATCAACAAACAGGAGGATAAATAAAGTAATAAATATTAAATATTCTGTAAACCTGTAGTGCACAATTTATAACTTTGCAGCAATGGTGACAAGTTTAACTCTGGAAAAATGTGCATGGATGCATGTGTGTGCGTGTGCGCGTGTGTGAGAATCAGATGCAAATGTGTGCCCGGTCCTCGAACTGTTCCTCTCTGATAACCCAATTACACTCTGGAGAGCTGCGAGTGAGCGTTAGTGTGTGTGAGATTCGGCCGCTCCTGAGGCCAATCAGCAGCGAGTCCCCGCTTGTCATGCTAATGCTCACTCAAATACACCAGAATCAGCCTTTGCTCTGATTGAAGCTCTCAGAGGAGATTGAGCTGCACACACGCGCACACACTCACAGAGAGAAGAGAAGGTGCTCCAGCAAGAGGACACAAACACACACATGCCGACAAACAAACTTGCATACGCATACAACAATCATCTGAGACTGTACTGTAAAGAAATTGATGGCAAAGATCCCTTTCTGCCTCAAGTTTGACAGGTTGTGTGAAATATTTGTCAGTTACTTGTGAATCTGGAACTTTAACAGTAGTACACTCACACAGCAATTTGTTTCTGCACCTCTTTGCCTTTACCAGGCACATGTACCGCAATAAAATACGGCACAGGGCTGGGCTTTTGAGGCTCCTAACAAAGGGTCACATATCGCGCACCATCCGGCCAGTCAAGGTAATCCACTATGCAACCCTACATATGATGCCTGACCCTTGTGTGCAGCTTCAAAAACAATAGCTCTGCCAGACATATCAGATGCCAGTGGTAGAAAAAAGCCAAACTTATCCCTTTTTTTCTGACTGGCATTGTTGTGATGAAAATAAAGACAATAGAAAGAAAATGTGAAGACGAATATAAAAAAATCTATTTATCTATTTTCTTTAGCCACTTAGATTGTGTCTCAAGTGTCTTAAATAACATTTGACATGTTTTTTTTCCTTTCTGTTTTCCTCAAAAATGACAAACTTTTTTCATCAATATGAAATTATTTTGTGCAAATATTTGACAAAAATACAACAATAAAAAAATAAGCAAAAAAGTGATAAACTGTAATAAGTTTACTCCCAAGCTTAAAACGGATGCTGGTCATAAATGACAAAAAAATTTATAAAAAGTTGCAAAATTTTAGTAATTATTTTAAAAAGTGAAACTCGTATAATGTATACACTCATTTCTACCAGAGTGATATATTTCAAGTATTTATTCCCCTTAATTTTGATGATTACAACATGCCAACTTTTCCCACGAAGTAGGACAGTCTTGCAGGTGATATGCACAACAAGGTTTAAAAACAAACCTTAAAACTTTCATTCTTTTCAAGAAAGCTCCTGATGTTGGCTTCCATGGCTGTCTCTTTTCAACTTTCAAAAAAAAAAACTCCTGGCAATCTTCTCTACTCTTTAACTGTATTTTCTCCACTTTATATTAGTTTTCATCATAAAAATTGTGCATCAACACTTCTTGCTTTTAGATATTTTAGGGTGAAAAATTTATATTTGGGATGTTGACTTTATAGAAAACTGGTTGCCATCAAGACATTTGTAAAATTATCATTTACCACCATTCCTATTGTTCAGATGGAACCTACTCAACCTACTGTTAACCTTCAGTTTGTGCAGAAGTCCATATCCTCCACCTCTAACATAAACGATACCACTGACCACAAGTAGAGGCTGTGCAGTGTTCTCTTGTCTGAGAGATTGATTGTCAATCCAAGCCCATTTTAAAGAACATTTTTGCCGGCGCAAATAGAATTTTTGGAACATATTTAGCTGGCAGTAGGGAAAAAGCTCCCAACTAAATCATATGGGTGGTTTGTTAAACTGCCACTCAGAATTGTAACGCCCATTGAAATAAAGAAATAAATCTCTGTTGTGAATGATGTGCATGCTTTAAAAAAAAAGATTTTCAACCAATAATTTTTTGCATCTAATTTACAGAGTGAACTGACTATTGCATTTGCTTCGGCTCATTAAATGCGTAAGCGGCAGTACATCAACTATGTTAACGCCTTTGAGATGTCACCCTAATGTTTACCACTTGAGAGATAGTCCATACATACAGTTACATTGCAAACAAACAAAAAAACAATATATATTTTACCCCCAGATCCTGGAACTCTCAGTTTAGCAAGTCAAACCTGTGAAGAAGAAGCTTTATTTGATACAACTATCTGGTAATTGGATGTTGCAAGTGTGAATATTTGTAAAGGAGTAGAGTTTGATGTTGAGTTTAAGACCGAGTTGTGCTTCTCATTGCATTTCTCTTGGTGTGCGCGCGTGAGTGTTTTAATTGCCTGTGACCCGACACAGACTCTTAAAACAGTATTTAAGATCATGATTAGACACCAAAGCCTAAAGTTTCTCTCTTGTTCTACAGAGGAGCCATTTTGAGCTCAATTTCTTTCATTCGTTCTTTGAAGGGCTTTGTTTCACAAAATGGCAAAGAGAAGCATTGATAGAGCTCTCGAACAGAGAAAACCGTATCAGCCAAGGCTTTTCATTGAAGCACCTTGACTTCTCATGATACAGAGAGTAAAAAAAAACACACTGATGTGCTTTCATGTCTCCATTTTCCATATCACGTCTGTGCAAATCTAATCAAACAAATAACAGCCTCACAAATCTGCACTTTCTACAAACATGGGATGAATTCAATCATTAAAAATGCAGATTTGCCTATGTCTAATGAATCTCAGGAGAGGGTTTAAAGGTTTCCCGCTTCATTACTCTTTAAAACAGTCCATCTTTGTGCAACTGTGTTTACTGAAGCTCTTTTTTGCTTTGATTTTTTTTCCCCTTGCACATTCATAATGGAATCATTAATCTGAGAGTCTCCGCCTCACCGTTCAAACACTCTTAATTGTTCCAACACGTTGGCTAAATTACAGATAACACATTGATGCATCCAAACACACTCGTGCTGTTTCTGGATTGAAATCGACTTCACGAGAGTGTTTGGCAGCAAAAGAAAAGATGAAAATGCCTAAAGGTTTTTTTTGTGTTTGTTTTTGACGTGCGTACGTGCGTGCATGTGTGTGCGTGTGTGTTTGTCTGTGAAGCAAGGCTTCCTTTAGTGTTCTAGTTGGGGTCAACTGATCTTGTGGAATTAGCATCTTAGTAACAATGTTCAGGTCACCCTGGCCTCATTTATACCAAAGGGTTTGATGGCTAATGTCGATTTTTTTACTAGTGTGTTTTGTGACCCTTACCCAAACATCACACACCAATTGAGAAAGGGATGCAACAACATTAAAGAACACAAAATCTAAATGTAAAACAACACTATTTCAAGTTTGATAAATGTCTACAGTCTTGGTCTCGGAATCTATTTTCATTTGTGTTTGAGACCCATTGTCATTTATTCCCCCACTGAAGCCTGTTCCCCCACATTGAAGTCAAAATACAACCAGTCACTTGGTATGATTCTTTGGGTTGTTTATGTAAGGACTGTACTCCAGTCTGGATCGGGTTTTGGTTTTGATACTCTCCAGTCTTGGTAAAGTTTTGATTCTCTCTGTACTCAGCTGGGTCTTGGTTTTGTTATTCCCTGGTCTCTGTCAGTTCTTGGATTTGATACTATCGTTTCTTGGTCAGTTCTTGGATTTGATACTCTCCCATCTCAGTTGGTTCTTGGTTTTGATACTCTCCCATCTTAGTTGGTTCTTGGTTTTGATACTCTCCCATCTCAGTTGGTTTTTGGTTTTGATACTCTCCCATCTCAGTTGGTTTTTGGTTTTGATACTCTCCCATCTTAGTTGGTTCTTGGTTTTGATACTCTCCCATCTCAGTTGGTTTTGGTTTGATACTCTCCCATCTTAGTTGTTGGTTCTTGGTTTTGATATACTCTCCCATCTCAGTTGGTTTTTTTGGTTTGATACTCTCCATCTTAGTTGGTTCTTGGTTTTGATACTCTCCCATCTCAGTTGGTTTTTGGTTTTGATACTCTCCCATCTTAGTTGGTTCTTGGTTTTGATACTCTCCCATCTCAGTTGGTTTTTGGTTTTGATACTCTCCCATCTTAGTTGGTTCTTGGTTTTGATACTCTCCCATCTCAGTTGGTTTTTGGTTTTGATACTGTCCCATCTCAGTTGGTTCTTGGTTTTGTTATTCCCTGGTCTCTGTCAGTTCTTGGATTTGATATTATCGTTTCTTGGTCAGTTCTTGGTTTTGATACTCTCCCATCTTAATTGGTTTTTGGTTTTGATACTCTCCCATCTTAGTTGGTTCTTGGTTTTGATACTCTCCCATCTTAGTTGGTTCTTGGTTTTGATACTCTCCCATCTCAGTTGGTTTTTGGTTTTGATACTCTCCCATCTTAGTTGGTTCTTGGTTTTGATACTCTCCCATCTCAGTTGGTTTTTGGTTTTGATACTCTCCCATCTTAGTTGGTTCTTGGTTTTGATACTCTCCCATCTCAGTTGGTTTTTGGTTTTGATACTCTCCCATCTTAGTTGGTTCTTGGTTTTGATACTCTCCCCTCTCAGTTGGTTTTTGGTTTTGATACTCTCCCATCTTAGTTGGTTCTTGGTTTTGATACTCTCCCATCTCAGTTGGTTTTTGGTTTTGATACTGTCCCATCTCAGTTGGTTCTTGGTTTTGTTATTCCCTGGTCTCTGTCAGTTCTTGGATTTGATATTATCGTTTCTTGGTCAGTTCTTGGTTTTGATACTCTCCCATCTTAATTGGTTTTTGGTTTTGATACTCTCCCATCTCAGTTGGTTCTTGGTTTTGATACTCTCCCATCTTAGTTGGTTCTTGGTTTTGATACTCTCCCATCTTAGTTGGTTCTTGGTTTTGATACTCTCCCATCTCAGTTGGTTCTTGGTTTTGATACTCTCCCATCTCAGTTGGTTTTTGGTTTTGATACTCTCCCATCTTAGTTGGTTCTTGGTTTTGATACTCTCCCATCTCAGTTGGTTTTTGGTTTTGATACTCTCCCATCTTAGTTGGTTCTTGGTTTTGATACTCTCCCATCTCAGTTGGTTTTTGGTTTTGATACTCTCCCATCTTAGTTGGTTCTTGGTTTTGATACTCTCCCATCTCAGTTGGTTTTTGGTTTTGATACTGTCCCATCTCAGTTGGTTCTTGGTTTTGTTATTCCCTGGTCTCTGTCAGTTCTTGGATTTGATACTATCGTTTCTTGGTCAGTTCTTGGTTTTGATACTCTCCCATCTTAATTGGTTTTTGGTTTTGATACTCTCCCATCTCAGTTAGTTCTTGGTTTTGATACTCTCCCATCTCAGTTGGTTCTTGGTTTTGAAACTCTTTAGTTCTTAGTTTTGATATTCTTTGGTTTTGATCAGGTCTAAGCTTTGATATTGCCCGGTCTTGGTAGAGTTTGGACACCTCTCTAGTGCCCAAAGTCATTGCTTTAAGGAACATCATATATGTTTAACTTGATATCGACTTATTTTTAATCCAGATGTGGTTAAAAATCAACCTCAACTCCAATCTCAACTTCAAACTCAACTCCAAAAAAAAAATCAACTCAACCTCCAATCTCCAACATACAACAAATGCGGCTCTAACATATACCATTCCATGACTTTTCAAAGTAATACTGCATTTTCAAAAATGTTTCATATTTAATTTATTGCAATTTAATGTATTTAATTTATATATTCATATATTCTTTAGCTATATTTGGTGATTCTCAAAAATACAATTCTGAACAAACACTAAATAGCTTTTTTATGGTACGAAAAAAGAAAAAAACTATATGGTTGAAGTATGCAGTTAAGACTTTCCAGTCAATGGCAGCCTCATTTCTGCAATTTCACATACTTTATGCAACTAAATCGCCACTGCTGATGAAAATTACTTGGAAATACCTGCACATTTTCCATACACTCAAAAAGTGTACAACACTTCCCTAAAAGAGCTGCATCTCTTTTATTAGGATGGAGAGATCGGTCATTATTTGTGTCTGAAGAGCCAGACTGAAGTGATTGTGTAGCGGCCTGCATATACACACATACTCTCACACACACACACGCACACACGCAGACTCATTTCTGCGCTGGATTGACTCTCACACACTCATTTCCTAGCTGAGAGTGTGTTTGGTGAGCCATGGTGAAGGCTCCTGTTTGAGCATGTAGAAAGCCACAGGAAAAAAGGAGCAGACCTGACTCCAATCATAAATAATTCTGAACAAACACATTCTGATTTACCAACACCTGCAAACTTTTTGGAACTATTCCATTTATAAAATATTGCATATTGTGAACATATTTTGCATGCTAGAAAAAAGTATTAATATTTTAGTGAAAGCATTTTAAATCACTTATTTATGTTATTATGGTTATACCTACTGTACAAAAGTTTATTCTGTAGTCAAATAATTCTCTCAAGCATCAATCAATGAACTAAGCACATGAAGTAAATGAATAAAATCTAAATCAAATCATTATTTTGGCTTCAAAAAAGCAACAGCTCTAGATACACGTGCACAGTTTTTCAAGAACTAAACACAGATATTCCGTAGATGTAGCTTTCTCACATCCTTCTGTTTATTCATGGAATCCCTAAGAGAAATAGTTTTTTCAACAATGAAGCTGTGAAAACTATGTTTACCTCCTTTCAGCAATCAACCAATCAGACGTAGCCACTTTAATAGATCAATCAAATAGAATTAGCTATTTTCATTACTTATTTGGATATAAATGTTTTTCATTAATCTATTTATTAGACAAAGTTGCCTTCATTACCTCAATGTGTCTTAACTGTCAATCCACTTTCAACCTTTTTATTCATCCAAATTTTTGACTTAAGTTATATTCTTAAATTTAAGAACAATTTTCAAAAACATAAAAAATCATATTTTCATATCTTTACTTTATTTGTGGTTAATTTTTAGTTCCCAAAATGTGTTAAATGGGTTTTGTGTTATAGCATAAAACAATATGTTATTAGTTAATTGTCTGTGTGTTTAGATGAAGCTAGCTTTTTGCAAATGTATGAGTATCATGTCTGCATTTATAAGTGAGGGTTTCACTGTACATAGTGTAAACATAATTTATGTTTAAAGAAAGGTATGAGACCTCCAAAAATACCTTATCTTGATCAGATCTAAGTCTATGGCATCAGATGTGTTAAGTCAGTGTGTGATGGGCATCGGGGCCTGTATGGACCTGCTCACACAGCTCACAAATCGTGTAATACAGACACAGACTCACATTTCATCTGTGCTGAGAGAGGATTGCATTGCGTAAAGTAGAGATGCATCGAAATTGACATACAAGCACCAACAGAGCTGTGCAGCTATTTGAAGTTCTGTAATCTTTAGTCCAATTAGACGTAATATCTTTCACAATTACACTGTAATAACACGTAATCACACTGTCTTCCTGTTCAGAAGTCTCTAACTACAACTATACAGTGCAAATATAGCAAAATCTAAAACCCAAGATCATAATTAGAACTGCCCTCTAGTGTTTAGGAGCATTTCCTTTGCGTAAAGGATTGATTTGTTGCATTGTGAACTTTTTATACCATGTTTACCCAATGTCGTTTAAAAGCTCTAGAGAAAAAGAGAAAACATCTTTAAATCGGTGAATGTGTCTCGACCACAATAACCTTGATTTTATCAAGCAACTAAACAGCATTCTGCAGATAAAACTGCAGTGGTTGAAAGACTAGCTGAGAGATGAATTCACAAACTTCTGGAAGCTTTGAAATTGAGCTGATAAAAAAAATGTTTATTAAGGTACTTAACCAATGTTTCCTTTTACCAACTTCTAATTTTCAGTGAATGTGAGGCGCTCACATTCAGTTGGGTGAGGGCTGTGCTTTTAATTAGTTTGGAGTAAGTTATTTTTTTGTTCTGTCAAATGCTTTACTGTCTGAGGACCTTTGTTCAACCATATCAGCTGGCAATTCAGTGTTTCATGCCAAAGCCCCAAGAACAGCTCAAGGGTAACCAAATTCAAAGTGTATCAAACTGTTCACTACAAGAAAAAAATGCAAGAAGATTTCCATAAAAACATTATGTTGCCAGGAACTGTTTTTAAACTGAGTGTTGAGTATCTTCAGATAATAAATGACATTTTTTTACAGATTGAAAATCCAACTCTGTGGAAAGGCAAATTCACTTTCATGTCATAAATTTCTAATTAGGGCCCGGTGGCGCAGTGGGTAGCACTGTGGCCTTTCAGTGAGAAGGTTGTCGATTCAAGGCTCCCCAGTGACCTTCCTGGAAGGAGTTTGCATGTTCTCCCTGTGCTTGCGTGGGTTTCCTCCGGGTACTCCAGTTTCCCCCCACAATCCCAAAAACGTTGCTATTGACTGGCGACCTGTCCAGGCTGTACCCCCTCCTCAAGCTTGAGATAGGCACCAGCAGACCCCCGTGACCCGGAAAGGGAATAAGCGGGTTGGAAAATGAATGACATAAGATCATTTTAAAACTTAGAGTGAATGTGTCTAAATCGTCATTTCACAAATCATCATTTTGAGTTCAGTATAATTTGAGATTCTGCTATTTTTTCACATATAATTTCCATTGCACAGATCTGCTGTACATGCAACACTATTTCTAACAATTAATAATTTCCTCCCATCCAGCAGCATTGAAATTACATGTAGATGCGCAGATAAAAGGGCAATCACACTAATCCCGAACAATGTGGAATTTCATCCTCAATTATGAACCCGCCTACAAAATAATGCAATTTAAAAAAAAAACAATATATAACCCATCTAAACAATGAATTTTGAGTCATCGGAAAAGCACACAGATCTGACCTGTCCAATGTGGTGGCTCAAGTCATGTGATGGTCAAAGTTTCTGTCTGAGTGGAATCTGGTATCACACGCCTAAGTGGGAACTTGCACTTTCGCATTGCTGGAAGCGATCTCATCCCATTCATGGATTTTTTTTTCACATTTTGTCTGCCATGTGCTACTTGAAATTATGTTCTACAGATAATGAATGAAGCAAATTTAATAGGAACCTCAGGTATTTGATTATAAATGTGTTTAATAATGTGTGCAAATTCCACAATTTTAATCATTTTCTTTGAGTCCCAACAAAGGATGAATACCCCTAAAAAGAAGCCCTTTTGAATCTCTTCATAAATGGTGTAAAAAAACCTCCTCCCAGCTGATTACCATTAACCCCTCCCACTGTGTGTAATCACATATCTATCTCTGTTCGGATAGTAAACAATAATCCATTATTTAATTCATGACTAACGGGCTTTTAAGGTGTGTGATGTTTTGAAGAAGCACACAAGTGAACGCAACAAAGATTAAGGACAAGGTTAATCTATTATCTATGATTTTCATTGGCTAAACAATTTTATTTGTTCAAGACATTTTACACCAGGCTGCGTTTTGCATAGTTAAAAATTAAACTTGGGCCGAGCTGTTCCAAATGTCTTTGTTCATTTACTCAACTATAAAACTTTTTTTTTTTTTATAGAAAAAATCTAACTATATAACTATCTAACTATAACTATCTAACAAACGTTATCTCAAATACCGATCCAAAAAATAGCCCAACTGTTTGGTGCCTTTATTTTTAAGAACAGTTTCAACTGCAAATGCATTTTTTCCCTTCATTTAGTTATATATTTATATTGCTTCTACCAAACAAGGCTTGAGACAACACTATTAAACTGTTGCGAAGCATGGGTCATTTCAGAGAGGGGGGAAAGAGGGTTTATTCAACATTTAAAGGAACAGTTTATTATTTGCCTGTAGTGGTTTAGATAAGGTATAAAAGTCTTTTTTCTTTATTAAACCCACTGAAAAATATTAACTTTGTTACAGAAATTAGATAAATAACCTAAATGATCATATCAACTTGATTTAATAACAAGATAGATACTTAACGACATTATTACTATAAGTTACTTTTTACAGACACCCAGAAGCATGATTTTGCCTGCAATTAATAATATTTCTTCTCTTGTCATCAGATGTGTCAGAGTGAAAAGGTCAAACCACTGAAGTCTAAGAAGAAATACTAGCTTTTCTCTCGTATATAAACAGTCAAGTGCCAAGACTTGAGGACATTTGTGTGACTCAATTTAATCAAATCATGATCCCGAAGGTTCAAATTAAATCAGGTGTATGTCTTTGTTAAATATTTCATCTTTAAAAATAAAAACAAAGCAGTAATGAGTGAAGAAATGGCTATAGCTAAATTGTTATAGTCCATTGATGGATTGAATATATAAAATGGCAAAACATAGTGTCTTCACTAAAGAATATTTTAAAGAAATGTCCACACTGCAGTCAGTGAGAAATGAAATAATGAGCTTGACGTCACTGAATAAAATACAATTAACAAACAAGAAGAGGAAATTAAATCCGGCCTGTAAACAGGGATTTGCTCCACCCACTCTCATTAACTAACATGGTAATTAACATAACAAGTTGGGTATTTTTTGGGAACACACAGAAAGAGGTGGAGTTAAATTGCCACACACTTGATTTTTCATGCTTCAGTTCAACGAATGCAAAGCTCATTAAAATTTGATTCAGTGATATGTGCAGAAAACATCTACCAACACAACTAAAAACCTAAAAAAAATTTAATAAATGTCACCAATAATGAGCAATGAAACCAAGTTAATGTTTTTAGTCATGTAGCCTTTAATACTTTCTTTTTTAAACATCTGAACTAGGTAGAACAGCCCTATTTGAGAGCAAAAGGGGCTGTCAAATGAGTTGCATGAGTGAAAGTAAACAAAGTAAAAAAAATATTTACTTCTGATCCAAATAATTTGAAAAAAAAAAAATACTTAGAGCTTAGTACGCTTTTTTTTTATTTATTTATAGCTTTCATGCACATATCTCTTTAAAAATGTCTTTCTTTTGATAATTCTATAAATGTCCCAATGACATCATAGCCATGTCTTTTAGAAAAGATCTGAAATACGTTCAGAATTGTTTAACACAAATGATAAAGTAAAAGATGCAACTGCCATAATCAGTTAATAAGTCTTTATAATCATAATAAGTCTGTTCATTTTGATCATATCGTGTTGTGCTAGTCTTCAGGCGTGGTTTACTTCTCTGTGCACGTTCATTCTAACCAATTGAAAAGCAGTCGAGGAAATTTCCGATGACGTATGTGACCAAAGAGTGGCTTGTGTTTTGTCACATGTCTGTTTTTTCAACTAGTTTGGACCAGAATGAGTGTGGTGGGAATGAGGACTAAAACTGAGGACAGATGCAACAAAAAGTTGGGACCAAATTAAAACAAACTAGAGATGTGAAAGAGATGTGATTAGGCATGTTTCACGAAGATTAAATCTAAACTACAGCTTTGGACAGGCCTGGTTTACATCGTGTGATGTCATGATTCACACTTTTAAATGACTTGGTTCCATTTGCAGCCCATTAATTCCAGAAGGGAACAGAGACTATTGGACCCACTGTACAGTATATCAAACCATTACAAAAAAGTCCTTTGATTGCAAAGTGTAAAATGTACATTCCACATCCACCACATCCACCTTTGTTGTTGGAGTATAAAATACATGCCAACAACAAAGCCTTCCTATGAGGTAAAACATTCATCACACTTAGGCCATGTCCACACAATATCAGGTTTTTACCCATATACACAGCATACAAAAAAAATGCGTCCACATGTGCCCATTTGAAAAAAAAAACCCTGTAAAAACTCTCCATTTTTAAAATTAATATTCAGCACTGCGTTTGCAAAAACACGATTCAGTGATCAAATTAGAATGCATGTAATCATGTACAGTCCTTTTTCCATCTGCTATTACACTGGTCTTTATGAATAAAGGGATGACGACAAGTCCACATGTAATCAGAGTTATGAATGTTCTAAAAACAGTTTGGCCGGTGTTTTCAAAAATGTGTCGTTACATGAAAACAATGCTGTGTTAACTCATGAATCCTTGTTAGCAAAATAAGTCACATGACCTCAAGACTGTAGAAAATCAGCAAAACATATACGTTCCTATTTCAAAAATCAATGGGTTACATTTGACCATGGGAACCCTCTATAAAGGAGTAATGTGAAATTTCGACAGAGAAGTTATCTACAAAAACAAAATAGATAAGTACAATGAAATAATCTTTATAAATAATTGTCAATATGTTCAATGTGAGAGATTCAATTATTCTTAGCTTCCTCAAAGTCTGCTTGTTTATGCACTTTGTACTGGAAACAGGTTGAAACACTTGATTCAAGCTCACTCTCACAGAGAGAGAAACAGAGTGGAACCCTCGCCAAAACACAAAAGCGATCTGAAGCTTCTTAAAAGCTTTATCTGCACGTCCAGGAGCAATTCACTGCTCTTATTGTACCTGACACACTCACACACATACACACTCTTGCCAAACACCTCTAATCCGCTGTCAAACCTGGTTTATGCCTCATACACAAATACACACTGGAGTCCCTCAGGTCCAGCAATTACAGCCACAGGATTCACATGGACCAGAACCACAGCAAGGCCTTCAGAGGAGATAACATGACACACACAAGCCAGAGCTGCACTCTTTCCAGCTTCTGCCTCTGCCTTGTCAAACTCAGAGATGAGAAAAGTAGAGAGTGCCCACTCTAAACACAGGGTGCCAGTCATGTACCATTGCCATACTTTGAAAGTTTAGAGACTTTAAGATTAAAAATAGTCCATGCCTTCATCCATTATCTATGGGTACTTATTCCTTTATAGGGTCACTGGGTTTACCAGAGTCTATCCCAGCTATGCTTAGACAGGAATACACCCTTTACTGCACCATGGTTTCCAGAGTTCTGTCAGTCATTGTTTTTTTTGGGGTGGGGTGCACTTAGTCATTTTTTCACCTAAAGTTGAATATACCTTATTATCTAAAACATTTAGAGTGCAGGCTGCTAGAGTCCAGGTGAACGAGGCTGAATCCAGATTCATTGATCTATCAGTTGTGATCTCGATTAGGCTGTCCTAGTAATTTGCAAAAAAAGTAGGCATGGCAGTCAATTGGTGACCCTTCCACCAGTGCCATGAGCACCTCAAGGTGCCTGTGACAGTCATACTTGTTTTTTTACTGCCTTTTGCGAAACTAATAACATAAGCTGTAAAATGATATTTATAAAACACTGGTAAATGCTGCTAAGAGTTCAATCTCTTTTGGTTAACATGCAGCTGGTTGAAGCTGGTTTGAGCTTGCTAGTTGCTGTTAAAAAAAACTGTTGGTAAAACCAAGGGTATAATATTCACAATCAAATCTCTGATTCTTTCATGAAGTAGATGGTAAAAACCCAATCCACCATTGGAAAAGTGTCAAAAAGTGGATGTGGTTGTTCTCACCATCAGTGAAAATGTTCCGAAAGCACAGCTTGAGTCAGTCATGCACTTTTTCACGCACCAGGGAATCATAATAATGCTGTATTACACCCATGAAGCAGCATGAAATTAAGGTTAGTAAATAGTTGTTACACCTAACGTCATGTTTCAAGGAGGTTTAATGTGAAGAACAGTGCACAGACCCAAGTTCATGTTTCCCTGAATAATAATGTTTCAGTAAAATTTAACATTGTTGTAAATAAAGTGACAACTAGAGAATCTAAACCCAGGAGTTTTAGGAAAACTATTTACCGTATTTTTCGCCGTATTTAAGACGCACTTTTTCTAAGATGCACTTTTTCTTCCTCAAAACTGAGGGGGAAAAGTGGGTGTGTCTTATACGTGAATGCAGAGCAGAGCGGAGGGCGGTCACGGCCGTAGAAGAGGCGTAAGAGAGCCCGCGGCTTCGGCCTAGCTCCGGAGCCGTCGGCTAAGGCAAGCCCTTTTAACATTTAAACATCTACCCGGACAATCCGCAAAATTTAAAGATAGGAATAAATGTATTGTGACTAGTAGTAAATATATTTTGACTCGGCGTAAAGACATTTAGAGATATCTTCAATTGTAATTACTCTAGTAAGAAAGTTAATTTGAGATATCTCCAATTATATATTAACTATTCAAAACTCAATTGAAGATATCTGCAATATAATTAGAGATGGCCCACGAGAGCTTAAAAGTTTTGAGAAAAAAAATGAAAACGTGAAAAAAACTACATTTCCCACAATGCCTTATCGTAGTCGCAGCTTCCGCATCCATACTCACGAGTGAAACTGCGGAGCTGCCGTTTCTCACACATTGAACGTAAGACTCATGCATTTGAGTGTTTCTCACGCTAAAATAAATTTCAAGATTTCAAGTTTATCTGTGATCTGTTTCTTGAGCCTGATGATAAAAGATGATGATCGAAATGCATCGTCTTCAGTCTGTGAGGGTTTTTTTTTTCGCTAAACAAATGATAAAAATACAATTTTTCTTTATTCACTAGGAGAGTTTGATCCTTCATTAATGGAGTTATGTGGGTTTTCATAACCTGACAAAAATAAAAAGGATTTATATCAGAACAACAAGCAAACAATTGTTTCTATGCAACTGAATTGTCACTTGAATAAGTTATAAATAATGAGTTATTTAACATTAAGGAGTAGTTACATTTATTTTACATCACATTCGATTACATTGTTTTACATTTATAAGTTACATATGGCCCCTTTGAGGACAGCCATTATGCTAATGTGGCCCTCTGTGAAAATGAGTTTGACACCCCTGGTCTATACGAATGTCTGTACGAATGAATAAAGCTTGTGCTGGGAATGGCTGAAAACCAAGGGTCTCAATGCTCTACTTTTCGTAATGGGGATCCCTAAACTTTTGCACATGCATTTAAACCACAAGGATTTACAAGTACTATCACTGAAGGTCTCTACACTCAAACCATAAAATGAGACACAGAAACGTATACGTTTAATGCGCTCGGGTATCAATTGGTGCTTGTAAAGGTTTATTTTATTCCATTTCCATTTAGACTCTTAGTCTCTGCCCCTCATGTTTGTGTTACTTGTGCTTTATTGTAAAGTTACAGGCACTTTTACTAAAGCTTCCAAATGGATGTGAAGAGTTTATGAGGAGTGGGTGTTGTGATGAGGAAGAGTTGGGCCATTGTGTACAGTACCTGTTTATGTGGAGAGCAAATGGTGATGATTAATCAAAAATTCCGCATCGGTGTGTGAGTGGGTGCACAATGCTCAACATATTAAAGGGAAGAAAACCATGTTAGATGTTTTGCGTGGAATTTTTAATGTAAATATCCAGTATATATCATTAAATTGGGTAATTTAAAACCCAATTGCTGCAGATTGTTTGCACACAATAGTAGATTTATGCACAATTGTATTATTTTCTTTCAAAAGTAAGTGAAAGAATTGGGATATAAAATGCATTAAACATGAACTGTACTAAACATTTAAGGAAAGTGTGAAAGATGCTGTAAACAAAAACTGTTTTCAGAAATAAAATAATAATCGTTTCTTTTTAAAAGTGAGCAAACAAAAGAACAATCGAAATCAAATAGATGGTATTACCTTTAAAACCAGCATCAATTCTTGAACAAGCATTTATTCCAAAAAAGTGTTAAAGATCACCAATGTCACAAAGTTTGAAACTCAAGCATGAACTGAAACAGAAACAGCTATGTCGGAGGCTTAAAACTGGGTGAGCATCAACAAGGTCTCTTCCAGACAAAGATTTCAATGCTTAATGGGGATACTGGTAACTACTTGAGAATGAGAGCCTCTGTTAAATGGAGAATACAGTTTCGCTTTAAACATAAGCTTTGCCCATAAGACATACAAAGGCAAAGAGCTCTCAAAAAGTGTCATGGACAAGATTAAGATCATATTTAAATGGAAGTAACAGTATAACTGAACCTTCCTCTGCCTGGTTCTCCACAAAAGATCCATTTTCATTTATTGATCAATGATGAAATGGATGAAAATGTTGCACGAGGGCCAACCGTCTGGCTTTCCTCTTGAAGCCCAATAGGAAGTGACTGAACTGCAATTCCTTTACCTGCCCCTAAAGACTGGCTCCAGATGTGAACAGGTTCCAATGTTAAAGTGTTAAACTTTGGAGCTGAAAAACTCATATTTCCACCCGTGGCTCCACAAGTTTTACTGATTTAGATTCTAGATTTGACCTTCATGAACACTCAGAGAGGGTTATTTTTTTTTTGTTTTTTTATTTGTTTGTTTAATTATAAAGAATTAAAGTTGTGCATAATATTAGGTGGTTTCTAATAACCACCTTATAAAGTGGTTTCTAATAACTGACATATCTTTCAGCCTGTCTCGTCACGTCATCCTCTCGAGTCATTTATTCCAAATGATTTCATCTGAAGAACTTTGCTACTCCTTGTGTTTATGTTTTTAAATTTTACTGCCATTGTTTCTTTTTTGTGTTTGGTTTTGGATCGTCGTGTGTGTCCTTTCGACGGCCACATCCCACCTCTGCTGATCTTTTGCCCATTTTTGATTTCCAGAAAGTGACGCACTTTCATGAAGGCGATGGCCAGAAACTAAAGGGTGACGTCACTGACACTTCGTCCTTGTTATATATAGTAAATGGATTTGCATCAGCACAACTCATGTATCCGCATCTCAATCCCCATTGGGTGGACGGGTATCTTTTTGCGAAGTCATGGGTGAGAACCTCCCTCCCTCAGCCAGGATGTTGAACATGGGTCATGGAATGGATATTCTGGCATTACAAATAACAAGTCCAAGGTGACAACAAGAGGCTTAAGCTATTAAGGTCCTGGTGTGGCGCAGCTGGAAAGTTTATAACTTTCATAAAATACATTTTTGTCTGGATTTTTTGTTTATTTTCTGTACAATGACCAAAGCAAATATACCATTACATGCATTGCCTGATTTTTATATTTTCTGTATAAAATATTATATGTTTTCTGAATATTATAATTTTCTGTTGGCAAACATTAAATCCCAGCAGTAAATCCTATACTTGTTTGTTTCACTGTTTGTTTAGATTAGCAAAAAAGAATTATATTTTATTATTTATAAATTATTGAACCTTTATTTCCTGAATTTGCTCATGAAGTGAGAAAACAGCACAGATGGTGTACAAATGGAGGTGTAGGTTTCCGGTGTCTGCTGAACATCTTTAAACAAAAAGTGACCAGCTGAGATGAAATGGTAAAAAAAGTATTACAGCAGATCTTTAATTTGATATTGAAATAAAAGAGTCAGCTTTTCTGTCATTTGTGTTGCTGAACTGGATCAATTTAAAGACTTTCCTTGAGTTCAACTGAGATAATGAGCTCAAGGGCTTTTCTCTAATGAAATGTCACACTAAAAACCACCCACTCATGTGATGGAATAAGAAATAGTTTTAACTAAATGAATCACAATAAACAAAAACACTAACACTGCAAGAATCATTACTTTTGAGAAAATATGTAAAAATGAAAAGAATGGAAGAGGTCATTATCTTCAGTCACAATCTATGCAGTACATACACAGATGAAATAATTATTGCACACTTTCCATAAATCATATAAACTCTTCACTTCTTTAATATCACTGTGTTTGCCTCCTATATCAGTGTTTCCCAAACTGGTATGTGAGGAGAGAGTGGGAAACAACTTTTTTTTTGTTTTGTTCAAAACCTTTTTTTGTTGAGATATTCAGTCTGGCGTTACAGCAGATTTTACTACATCTTAAGTAGTTTTTTTTTTTACATTAAAAGAATTCAACTAATTAACACATCTTAATAAAAAAAGAAAGTATACATATGCACACATATATACAGACAGTTAAATTAAAATATACAAGCACAACACATCAAACCCATTCAACCCATCCGACACATGGGACTAAGCTTCATATAATTCCGTTGGTGTGACCTTCGCCATTTGGACATTCAACCATAAGCTGTGTAAAAAGCCAAGAAGGGAAGACCAAATCTTGGCTATTTTTTTTATGTTATTTTTGCAGTCAGGAATCAAATCCTTTCTAAATGTTATAACCTAATCAAATCTTCCAGTCATAATGTGATTGAAGGGGACTCTGTTGATTTCCAAAATCTTAGTACCAGTTTCTTGGCAACAATCAATCAATCAACCAATCAATCAAGCCTTTATTTGTCACATACACTTTTACATGCAGTGAAATTTAACCCTTCTGGCCACAAACATAGATAAGGTGGGAAGACAGGCCATTGTTGAGAGGTAGAATTCAAGAAAGAAACAGAGAAATTGGTATACAGCGGGTAAGGTGGCTAAAAAAAAAGAGATGAGGGAAAGCCAGATGGAAGTGTCACAGCCAGGTCTTGACCCCGGGTCTCTGGTGTAGAGACTGGAGTGTGAACCACTGAGCCACAGGGGTAGTTGTGTTGGAACCATAGGAAATACACTCCAAGAGGCAATCCAGGATACAAGGATTTATAAAAAAAAAAAATAAATACAAAAAAAAACTTATTCAAGATTCTTCTCAACTAAAAGGTAATGTAGCAAAACACACAACTCAGAATCTTCTTGGGATGAGGAATAAAAATATTCAGTATAACAACATACAAAGAAAACTCCACGAGGGGAGAAAACAAATAGACTATAAGGCAACATGAGAAAATAAAACAGTCTTACTGGACGTAGCTCAAGGAAAAGCACGGCAAGTTCACTGAAGCTGACTCAAAAACCGAGTGAAGACCAGAGAAAAAGTGGCAACTTAAATATACAGGCTGGAACGACCACAGGTGATAAAAATAAGGTAAACAAGAACACACAAGGAAGAACAAAGGCAGAGGGGAAACACAGGGATCTCTCGGGGAATGGAGGCAAAGTGCAGGATGGTGACAAGAAGAGAAGTTGATTTTGGGTCAGAATCTGTAAAATTGTTTTGGAATCTTGAAGTCACCAATATTGGGTTGTAGACCATTTCATAATGTAAGAAGTCAGACAGAGTTTTAAATATTCAGGGCCTTCAGAGCAGTTCCAAAATGAACAACGGGGGTAAAGAGTAAAAAACGCCATCCTATCACAAACATACCCACTACTACCACCCGTCAGCTCATTGCTGAAGATGCTAGATTTGGATGGTAGTACGATCATGAGTGTTGCTTCGGACTCTAACATAGTCTAATCAAAGTAAAACAAACACAATGGTCGGTATGTTTCACTGGGGTATAAATAGTGGTGGATTTTTCCAGCCATACTAATATCTCACAACTCAAATAAATTTTCACTATTGCACAGACGTTGGTGTTATATCCCATGGCTGTTAATGGGTAGGGGTAGGGTGGAAGAAACGCTTATGAAAATCAAAGTACAGAATAGCACATTTGAAAGATTTTATACAATAAGGAGGATTAATCATATGTGAAATAAGTGGTTTATTTACAAGAAATAACACAGACAATAATCCAACCATACAAAGCAGACCATCACACGAAAGACACTATTTACAAAATTAACAAGAGAAGCAAACATTTAACAAACCGAGGAAAACAAGGAGGAAGGTACTTCTTTCCCCTTCTACTTTGTGCCCTAAATCCTAAAAGAAAACCAAGGTTTAAACCACAAAAATAAGCATAAGAAAACAAAACAGAATCTTAAAAGGCTGGAAACACAATCGAACTAATAAAGCTCTATTTAAACTTGAATTCAGAAAACTAAGTAGTTACAACACATGGGGTCATTGAAGTATCCAAAAAAGGGGGACTGCTGTTCTTTAAAGGTCCAGGCCAGCCTCCGATTGGTCCTTACATTTACACCGATTGGTCCTTACATGCATTTGACAGACGCTTTTATCCAAAGCGACTTACATTTGAATGAGCATATTTTTTTTTCTGTCAGTTCTTGCTTTCCCTGGGATATGAACCCACAACCTTTGCGTTGTTAGCGCAATGCTCTACCAACTGAGCCACAGGAAAGCCAATCCTTGTAAGATTATACTAGCCTCCAGAAGAACCAATGGAGCAAAGTTTCATCAAGGGTGGGTGGAGCCTAGGAAGGAAATCAAGCTTCAAATGACGAAAAGGGAACACAATAAACAAAGAAGACCCCATGAGACGTAACACTTGGCGATATGCTCAACAAAATCGGTGATAAAAAAATAATACTGTTCAGAATTTATTTGTTTATTTTTGTCTTTTTATAATTGCTCTTTTGTAATCTATTAGTAAACTCTAATCTCAATTAGTCATTGGTAACAGGGGTACACGGTCGAGACTGATATGACTCAAGGGATTCATGACTGGAAACGTTTGGGAACCAGTCTCCTACAGGAAATATGTAACTGAAAACTGTTTTGGTTCGGGACTATGTATTAATAAAAATGCGGATAAGTGCTAAAAATGTACTTGTTTTAAATAAATAATCATTGTTTTATTCATAAAACGTGTTACGTTTAAAAGTTATTGACACAAGTTTCTCCTAAATTCTGTTAAAAGTCAGCTTGATCTCTGATCTGTGAGCTGATCTCTAAATTACAGCAGAAAAGAAATAATCAGAACAAATGGAAGAGGCTCCTGCAGCACACACTCGTACACACAGGTATTTAGGGGAGGAGCTGTCAGTAGTCTCTCTGTCACTGTGTGACTTTGTGATTGCCATGTGTCACACACAGAGGACACAGACCAGTGTTAAAGCAGCTACTTGCACTGATCACATATTTATCAAGGTCACTTCTGCAGCAGACACCCGCAGGTGAACATCACACACAACGGCATGACAAGATCTGTCTCTTTAGCACTGGATCATGGCGTGTGGGTGGGTGTGTGTTTGTGTGTATTTTGTTGAGCGCAGTGGGAGCAGATGAGTGTTAAAGCAGTTACCTGCACCGATCGCACATTTATCAAGATCACTTTCGCAGCGGTGAATTGCACACACACAGAGACCTTTGTGTAATGAATTATTGTTTCACAGCGGAAGGAAAATTGTACTTTTCTAGGGAGCAGCAAAGGCAATAAATCACACACAGGCTACTGCAAGAGGACTGCTGACTGCTGGAGATCCACACACTCCCTACAAGCTCAGACTGTTTTGTTTAATGTAAAGTACATGTTTAACGGGTACAGTCTCCATTATCACTTCATTATATTGCTCATTCACAAGAGTCTTATGTGGATGTATTCCTTTCATGAGTTTTGACTGCATTATAAACATCAAAAGAGTGGGAAATCCACCACCTGGATTTAACTGAGGAAACAGGTATGAGCTTCCCATTGGATAATAACTTCATGGGTATGTATGTCTTTCAGCAGGCAACAAGTTATTTATCCTCGTGCAGTGAGTTGCTTCTCAGGTTTGGCATGGTGGGTAGCAGTGGGTAGCACTTTAGCTTTCCTGTTCTGAAGGTTGTCGGTTACTAGGCTGAAACTGCCCTGTAATGGACTGGTGACCTGTCCTGGATGTACTCCCACATTTCATCCGAAGTGTTCTGGAGATAATCACTGAGAGAGAACAAGCAGGTAAGAAAATAAATGAATGAATGAGCTTCTTCTCATTTCGTAAACAACCACGTCAAAATCCTTTAAATGTGGAAACAATGTTAGGCGTTTTTATAACAAAGTTCGGGAGGAGCCAAT
Organism: Danionella cerebrum; assembly: GCA_007224835.1. Taxonomy (NCBI): domain Eukaryota; kingdom Metazoa; phylum Chordata; class Actinopteri; order Cypriniformes; family Danionidae; genus Danionella; species Danionella cerebrum. Next base: position 6,670 of record SRMA01024840.1, on the reverse strand, counting down.
CTATCCCTGCCTACAGTTACAAAACATCACTTTCTATCGAATAGAATGTGGCAGGTCGAGGTCTATTGCGCCAGTGCTTCATTTTATTTAATTGCTTTTGTGACGTCCCGGGTCGATGACCGCCCGGTGACGTCATGTCCGGGGTGTCATGTTGATTATCTTATAGGTGCCAGCAGAAGGGGAGTGGCTGATGCACCTGACGGTCATTTTGGGGACATAAGAAGAGTGTGTGTGTGTGACCCAGAGTGAGCCAGAGAGCGAGCGCGCCATCCCTTTGCGAGTATCATTCTCCAGGCCGTGTGTCGAGGCCAGGCCGGGATTTGGTCCGTGGTGTGCCTGTCGTTCCTGGTGGCAGCGTGTGACGATGGGCCAGGGCATGTGGCTGCACCGGCTGGCTTCCGACGGGCCTTTGCTTTGTTTCTTTATTTAGTTTGGCTTATTTTCTTTATCTAAATAAATATTATTTGATTCAATGTGCGTCTGCTCTCCTCTTTGTTGCAGTCTGTGAGCCGGCTGTAACACTTTCCAGCTGCGGATGGGTAGGTGTTGCTCGGGGCGCGGATAAAAAGGGTTTTTTCCCTTCCTCTCACTCTCTCTCTCTGTTGACGAACAGCCGAACTCAGTATGTCACACACAGCATCATTGCAGGTAGGTAGACACATTTCCGGTTTACGTTATGTTACGTTTAGTTTGTCTGGATGTGTTGCTCATTTATCTCGTCTTTTAGGACTGTGCTTCAGTGTTTGTCCACTGAAGAGCTTGCTGTGAGTACGAAAAAGGTTTGTTGATGTACGTGTCGAGTGACGTCCTGATTGCGCTTAGGCTTGCTGCAAAGGCGACATATCAGCATGTTCATTCATGTTAGTTCAGGAGCAATAGTACTGCAAGGACTCTGCTCTGCACGGTTGTTTTGCTCCTACACAACTTTTTTAAAGCAGCGATGCAAAAGCAGAAGTAGTGCGAAAGTTCAGCTGGGAGGAACTTTGACCTGCGATTTCTGGTCATGTGATCTTGAGCCACCATACTGGTGAGGTCAGGTCAGTGAGTTTGTTTTTTTATTATTACACGTTATGAAGCAAATGTATATTTTTTTTAATGACGTGTTTTGTGGGTGGGCTCATGATGCAAATTCACTTTGTTCAGAAGTAGTCTGACTCTGACCGACCCATCATACTCCTCTCACACTCCTTAGCTGCTTGTTTCTGTCCTGTCTGGTCCTGTGAGTCACTTTTCCTTCTGAATATCGGTGGTTGTCTGATTCTGGGAGGCTCTCCACGGTCCACCAGCTCCTGGCTGCTATCTACGAGCATCACCGGCCTTTTCTGAACTACTGATTAAACTGAGCCTTGCGCCTATTCTGCCTTCAGATTGTAAAAAAAGAACGAAGTTAATTGCATTTGGGTCCTCTTGCTTTCCTCAGACTTAACACAACTACTTGACATTAGTTATTGCTGATTGTTGCAGAACCAATTAAATAATATATACAATACACATTGCTGTTAAATTCAGATATGCACACAATATAAAATAATGATAAGCATTAAAGTGGTCACTTTAAAGGTAAACGTGATTTTAAAATTAGCTCATTTCAGTCTCAGTTGAAACCAAAAACCAACTTCTCCCTCCTCAGCCTCAAAACTGACATGTATAAAGAGTGTGATGAATTCATTTTTTTCTTGACAGGTAACTGGATGCAGCAGCTCCAGCTCTATGTTACGCTTTATGATTTATTAAAGCAACGGTGTGTGTTTTATTCATGGGCTGTGCAGGCTGGAGCGGAGCCAGACATTAAACAGGTAATGAGTGTGTTTATCAGACACGGCGCGAGGTGGAGAAGCGCTTGTTTCATCTCTCTCTCACACAGGGATGAAAGATGATCAAACACTCCGCGTTATTCCCATACGCTCTACACAGACGACAACAGGAACATATTCAGCAGTCCAAACTTATACTGTAGGACACGGGAGCATTTAAAGGGGGCTATATTATGCAAAAAGGATTTTTCTACCATGTTACAGCCTTTTTGAATGTATTTGCATTCATTCATGCATTTTGGTGTAGTAATTTCCTGGTAGCTCACAATGCTCCTATCCTCAAACCTCCTTCAAAAATTTTTATTCCAGACTAAACAAATCAGGTGAAGCACTCCCTTGCCAATCTCCATGCATAACTGACATACATGATGAGTAATGAGCAAAGAACAAGTGTATTTGTGTATTTTCCAGTGGACGGCCTTACTCAAAACACTTTTTTTCATAGAGAGCTTATAACTTAACTGGTCGTGATGCAGTTTGGATATAACACTAATATATTTGGAGAAAAAAAGCCTTTGTTTTCATGTCTATGAAGCTAGGTCTACTTTACTTATACTATAAATTATTGTATAATTAAGACCAAAACATTGAAAATCCATTTGTATTTGTGTTTGTATGTTGATTACAAAGTTAATGTAAAACTGAGACCAGGGTTTAATATAGATTAATAGAACCAATGTTCTGCTGAGTTCTGACTGCCTGTGGATATGTGCACTGAAGCGGCGGAAGCATTGACTTTGAATAAGAACTCCTTAACTGAGTATATTAAGAGTCTTTAGTAAAGGCTTAAGTAAACATGCCAATGTTTGTTTTTCTACAGCAATTTTTTCAACAGGATATTTTTTTTTTCTTTAATTAATTCAAATGACTGAATTCCAGAATAGATTGATTCAACAGTGTCAGAACCCACTCACTGCTCCATGTCCTTTCACCAGCCAGTGACTTTGGGTTGCTTCCACTGGACTTTATTGACTGTGATCAGCTAGAAAAACTGCCCTTGACAGCTGCCATTTTTCAACCTCCTCAGCACCGCATCTTCTTTGCACTGTGTTTGGTTTAATTGACTTATGGCGTTTTGTGAAAAAAAAAACTTGAATGCTGTTCATCACAATTTTGAAAAAAAAAAAAAAATGACAAACCAGGACTGCATTACACAGCAAGTGTTTGATTACGGGATTATGGGAAAATTGATTATGGGATTTTCAAATGTGAAGATTTGCCACTAACTATTATTTTTTAATTAGTTATTTATCTATTTATTTTAATCGCGTTTAAAAGAAACTCCACATTTCTAAAAAATACAGAAATAATGTTTATTGCTTTTTAACTGGCTTATTGAGCTGCAGTGTTATATAAAATTACACAAAAAAAGTTGAGAACAAACAGATTCTCAATAATTTTTTGTTCTAAATATAATACATTCAAACATTGGATGCAAAGGGTAGAAAGAAGAAAAAAGTTTTCATTATTTGAAAAAGCAAGGAAGAACAGATACCATAAAAAGATTGTGTGTGTGCGCGTGTGTGTGTGTGTGTGTGTGTGTGCGGCTGCATGTGCGTGCATGTGTGTCTGTTAGACTATATGAGAATGAACAGAATTGAGCTGCTAACGTGCAGTAATTACAGGAACATAAACAGGTCCAGTTACAACTACTGATGAGAAAGAGAGAGAGAGAGAGAGAGAGAGAGAGAGAGAGAGAGAGAGATGGAAGGAAATTGGGGATTAAAGACAAAAATATGTTATTAATAATCAAGCGGAAATTGAAGGAAATGAAATTAATAGTAATGTAAGTTAATATGTACTTCTAAATAATTTCAAAATGTCCGCCACATAAATGCTAGACTTAATCAACTGAAGGTGATCTCCTTTCTGCTGTTTAACATTGAGAAGCTGATGTGGTGGACAGACAGATGCAAGGGGGACACACAGAGGACACACACGTGCCTCATTAGAAGGGAGGATTTCAGCCAAACCAGTGTCACTCCATTGCCTGCTCCAAACACGACAGATGCTGACACCACCACACAAACACAGATGCAGTCTCACACACTCACAGAGCGCTGGCTGAACACAGGTGTGCTCCGGTGAAACACATGGGGGTTAAGTGGGCTTACAGAGGGTCAGTTATTTCATAGTTACATGCTCGGACGCACAGAGGTGCTCACAGGTGTGTGTTCTCTAGTGGAACTCATGAGGGTTAAGTGGGCTCAGAGCTGGTCAGTTCTGCTGGTTAAGGCTGTTAAAATATCCCCTCAGTTGTTAACCATCCATCTGTTTTCTCTTGACTCATCTGACTACAGTACGAATCTCCAGGGGAATAAAACACTCGCTCTGATGAGATACTATGACGTTTAGAACGGATTTGCAATCAAACATTTAGACACATGTAAAAATCCTCGTATTTAACACTCATATTTAAAAACCATCTGTTCTCATGAGACCACTGGGTAAAAATATTTGGTTTAAAAAGAGCCAGTGCAAAATTTAACAATGCAAAATAAGAAAAGAGCCAATCAGTATAAAAAAACTAATGGAACATACGGCAGTACCATATCGGGGAAGGGCCTTTCATGATCCCATTATGCGACAAAGGGCAGCAACTGATACCTACCATGGCTTTCGGCATCCAAAGATGGAACACAGTGCAGGCGCCAGTCAATACAGTGGATTTGAACATCCATTGATTAAACAAAGGGCAACAGCCAATCAGTAAAGAGGATGTCAGGATTAATCAATGGAAAAAAATGATATGAGTATGGTATGAGTATCCCATCATATGAGTATGGATGGGATCCGAAGGGGGGCAGCTGCCGCCTGGTTTCCCGCGTCCCCCCCTTGGTGACTCTACCGTGTCCCCCGAGGCGGGGGGCGGTGCCACCCCTGGGTGGGGGGCGGTCGGCTCGTCGGCGTGGTGCCCACATCGGCTCCTGGTACATTTCCTCCACCCCCACACATAGGACCCTGGGGGTCTCAGTCTCTGTGGTGGGACCCTCTACTCCAGGCCAGGGGACCCCCAGTTTTAATTCAATTAGACACTCAACATCTCCAGGGCACGGGAGAGGGGCCTGCCTCCTGGAGCGGTCAGAGGACCAATAACATCTGGCACTGACCCGCTTCGGGAGCCGGTCTCCCCCCTGGTGCCCCAAATATCACTTGCAAAGACACACCACATTTAGGATTGGAGGGCTAGTCTCTCCGTCCACATCTGATGGGTGGGGCTGCAGACTTGTGGCCCCCCCCAAAATTCTAGGGCGGAGTTGACTGCCCTCTTATTTTACATACATATTAGACACACAGGGAATGGGGGGTGGTGCCTGGACGTCAGCTGTCAACCAGCGGTGGCGCTCCAGGACATCACTCCCCAGTTTTAATGCAATTTATCTCTTCAACATATACACAAACACATACACTACACTCCAACTGGGGGCAGATGATGGGCAGTGGGTGGGCGGCCGTCTCCGTCTTCCGTCCGGGGTGGTTATATGCCCTCCGTCAGCGCGGGCTCGTGGGATCCCCGGGTGGGCGCAGGTCCACTGGACGGTGACTGACCGCCCTTCGAGTATGAATGGGTGTATGGATGGCATGATTGATGAATGGATGGATGACTGGGGGAGGGGGGGAGGGGTCTGAGGCTGCTGGTCGTGGTGGGTGCGGGGCCGGGTTGTGGCTGGGGGGGGTGGCTCCGCTGCGCCTGGTGCGGTCTCCCTCTCTGCCCTCTTCTGGTCTCCTGGTCTCCTCCCCCTCCTCGCCCCCCCCGCCTCCCAGGTGGGGCCGCGGCCGGGCCCGGGTCCGGGGGCATTGCCGCCGGGGGCTGTGCGGGTGTCGGTGGTCGCGGGTGCTCCCCATGCTGTCGGGGGGCCGGCCTGGCTGCTGTCGGGTGGGCCGCCCCCCCGCTGTGACGGACGCATCCCCGCTTTCTCGCTTCCGGGCGCGGGGCACTTCTCTCTGGGGGTGCTGACGGTTCCCGGTGGGGTGGGGTGGGATGCTCCGGCTCGGGAGTCTGGGACCCGCGGTCATGTCGACCCACGGGGGGTGGAATGACCCACCGGGTTACATCAGTCTGGTTGCAGAGCCGGTTCTGTGTCGGACCTCGCAGCGCACTCGGGCATAGAGGAGTGAGGGTGATTCGTGGGAAGTTGGTCGGCCACTGGTGGGTTGGGTCTGCTGTCCCTGGGCACCATGTGCTGCAATTGTTTGTTTGTTAGATATGTGTGGTTCGTCCAGCTCGCTGTTTGTGATCTTTGATATGTTATGTATTTTTCCTCCCATGTAGCTGAGTTACATTTTAAAGCATACAACATTATTATCACCTCACTTAAAATAGTGGCTGTGTATGTATGAATATTTAAACATGTGTGTATGTGTGTCTGAATATACAAACTGCAATAACTGTTTTACATGAACAATAACAAACGGACATGGACAAAATGAACTGTTACTAGGACTTGTGCGTCATGTTCAGGTAGGTATTTATTTATTTTATTTTTAATTCATTTGCTTTTTTTTTTCTTCTAAATTATTATTATTATTTTTTTTTTCCTTCTCTTCTTCTCTTCCTCTTCCTCTCTTTAATTTTCACTCGTGTACCTTCACCCTTCCCCAATCCTTTACCCTCTCCCCCTTTCAGTTCAACACTGTCTTGTCCTGACACAACTATTATAAACTGACTCGCGGGAACCACAACTAATAAATATTTAATAAATACATTCAATGTTCAAATCCAGAGGAGAAAACACCACACCAGGCGTTTTACTCCCCTGGAGAAAGCAAAACTGTCCAACTCAGTAAGGCATGTACTATCCCATGTGATGGCTTTTGAGCAGGACAGGACAAGGTAAAAAAAAAAAAAAAAAAAA
>SRMA01024839.1:0-13071 GCA_007224835.1 Danionella cerebrum | reverse complement strand
TTATTAGTGTGAATGCAGAGGCATTCACACTATTGTTATCCTACGTATTTATTAGTCTGAATGCAGAGGCATTCACACTATTGTTATCCTACGTATTTATTATTATTCTTATTCCCCCCTTTTTGTTGGAGCCTACTCCTTCCGCATACTTTGCTCTAGAAACACCATTCAAACGTCAAGACGTTCAGCTTTTTTTGCTTTAGGTTGCTTGTATTCAGCTTTTTGATATCTTTTATACTTTTTATAAAATTTAACTTTATTTAAAATATTTTTCCCATTGAAATGAATGGGAGACTCTTCAAATCTCTTTAAATCTTCAGCTTTTTTTCAAACTTCATAACTTCAGCATACTTTCAGCTAGAGCAATCATTCAAATTTTAAACAATTCAACACATTTCCAGCTTTTAAAAGCTCTTTTCAGCTTTTACATATCTTTTACAGATTTTTATAAATCACAGTTTAAGTTTGATGAAGAATTAGGATTTTTACCTAATTCTGCTCCACTCTAGCTTCCACTCTAATTTTTCACATCTCAAACTTCTTGATATATTCCTCTCTCCTAAACTAAACTTTACCCTTTACGGACAAATTTTATATTAAAGTAGTAGAGAAATTTGTCCTCTTTTTGAAAATGCAGTTGTTAATTTGATATGACCTACGGCTTTTAAACTAGGAGGGCTAAACCTTAACGAGGGAAGCAAATTGCTCCATTGAGATCAATGCATTTCACCCAGAAAATAATGCTTGAATGTTTGAAATTAAGGCATTTTCTAACTCGCCATAACTAATAGAATTTTCCACATATCTAAAAAAAATTTACACCATAATCTTCATTCAGGCCTTCTGCTTCTCAAAAAGAAAGAATCATCTCGATATGTTATACGGTTCTTCTGTAATGTTTATTTGTTTGAGGCATGGTCAAAATCTGAGAAATGTCTCCTCGATTCGAAAAGTGGCAGTTGGAGGCAGCTGACTAATTACAGTAACTAATTTAAATACCAAAATTTGATTGGCTTAGCCTTCACATAGACTCACAATGGGCCATAGAGATGCATTGCTGCCATTCATTTCAATGGGGCAATTGATTCCCATATGATCCTTTTGTAAAAGTGCTTTTGTAAGTGGTTTACAATGGAGATTCAAAGCAACATTAAGGATCCATATAACTAATCCAGCCAATCATTGCTTATGATTTAACATAAGTTCACCAAGCCACGCCCACTTTTCAACATCATTTTTGAATGTCAAATATCTTCTAAGTGGAACATCGTAAAAACATGGGAGTTGTTTTATATTGATCTAAGTTGAACGTAGATTACAACATGATGTCACCAAATCATCCATAGCAACCAGAATAATTTCCATAGCAACCCAATTGACATGTCTCTATCTCAGCCCAGGAAAATGCTAGAGACACAGGAGTTGGTCTAATTGACTTATAGTCACACAGAACACATTACATAATGTCAATGACCCCTCCATAGCAACCACACTGGTTACCATAGCAACCTGATTGACACATCTCTATCTCAGCTTAGGAAAATGCTAGAGACACGGGAGTTGGTCTAAATGACTTGTAGTCACACAGGGAACATTATGTAATGTCACTGACCCCTCCATAGCAACCATACTGGTTACCATAGCAACCCAGTTGACACATCTTTATCTCAGCTTTGGAAAACGACAGAGACACGGGAGTTGGTCTAAATGACTTGTAGTCACACAGGGAACATCATATAATGTCACTGACCCATCCATAGCAACCATACTGGTTACCATAGCAACCGAATTGAGACATCTCTATTTCTGCTTTGGAAAATAAGAGAGACATGGGAGTTGGTCTAAATGACTTGTAGTAACACAGGGAACATTATATAATGTCACTGACCCCTCCATAGCAACCATACTGGTTACCATAGCAACCGAATTGAGACATCTCTATTTCTGCTTTGGAAAATAAGAGAGACACGGGAGTTGGTCTAAATGACTTGTAGTCACACAGGGAACATTATATAATGTCACTTACCCCTCCATAGCAACCATACTGGTTACCATAGCAACCATATTGACACATCTCTATCTCAGTTTAGGAAAATGAGAGAGACACGGGAGTTGCTCTAAATGACTTGTAGTCACACAGGGAACTTAAATGTCACTGACCCCTCCATAGCAACCGTACTGGTTACCATAGCAACCAAATTGACACATATCTATCTCAGCTTAGGAAAATGCTAGAGACATGGGGGTGAGTTTGTTTCACTACTAGCGAACCCGGGAACATTCATTGAGGTACCTGACCCTCCATAGCAACCATACTGGTTACCATAGCAACCCAGTTGACACATCTCTATCTCAGCTTAGGAAAATGCTAGAGACATGGGGGTGAGTTTGTTTCACTAATAGCGACCCCGTGAACATTCATTGAGGTACCTGACCCTCCATAGCAACCATACTGGTTACCATAGCAACCCAGTTGACACATTTCTATCTCAGATTTGGAAAACGACAGAGACACAGGAGTTGGTCTAAATGACTTGTAGTTACACAGGGAACATCATATAATGTAAATGACCCCTCCATAGCAACCATACTGGTTACCATAGCAACCAAATTGACACATCTCTATCTCAGCTTAGGAAAATGAGAGAGACACGGGAGTTGGTCTAAGTGACTTGTAGTCACACAGGGAACATTATATAATGTCACTGACCCCTCCATAGCAACCATTCTGGTTACCATAGCAACCAAATTGACACATTTCTATCTCAGCTTAGGGAAACGAGAGAGACACGGGAGTTGGTCTAAATGACTTGTAGTCACACTGGGAACATTATATAATGTCACTGACCCCTCCCAAGCAACCATACTGGTTACCATAGCAACCAAATTGACACATCTCTATCTCAGCTTAGGAAAATGAGGGAGACACGGGAGTTGGTCTAAATGACTTGTAGTCACACAGGGAACATTATATAATGTCACTGACCCCTCCATAGCAACCATACTGGTTACCATAGCAACCAAAATGACACATCTCTATCTCAGCTTAGTAAAATGAGAGAGACACTGGAGTGGGAATAAAATGACTTGTAGTCACACAGGGAACATTATATAATGTCACTGACCCCTCCATAGCAACCATACTGGTTACCATAGCAACCAAATTGACACATCTCTATCTCAGCTTAGGAAAATAAGAGAGACACGGGAGGTGGTCTAAATGACTTGTAGTCACACAGGGAACATTATATAATGTCACTGACCCCTCCATAGCAACCATACTGGTTACCATAGCAACCAAATTGGCATATCCCTATTTCAGCTTTGGAAAATGCTAGAGACATGGGGGTTGTTTTGTTTCACTCATAGTGACACTGGGAACAATCTATTATGTAAATGACCTGTCCAGAGCGACCAGACTTTTTACCACAGCAACGCAATTGCCATATCTTTAGCTTAGGTTTGGAAAATGCTAGACAGAATTTCAACTTACTTATATTATACCTTTCAGCTTCCACTTTAAACTTTTGACACTTTCAACTTTCAAGTTTCACCTTCAGCTTCCACTTTCTATTTTTGACACTTTCATCTTTACAATGCTTCACCTTTCAACTTTATACGTTTTCAACTTTAAAATGTTTCACCTTTCAGCCTCCACTTTCAACTTTTGATATTTTCAACTTTACAATGTTTCACCTTTCAGCTTCCACTTTCACCTTTTGACACTTTCAACTTTCTAATATTTTAACATTCAGCTTCCACTTTCAACTTTACATATTTCAACTTCACAATGTTTCAGCTTCAGCTTTCAAATTTTGACACTTTTCAAATTACAGTGTTTCACCTTTTAGCTTCAACTTTCAACTTTTGACACTTTTAACTTTCTAATGTTTCACCGTTCAGCCAAGGAATTCAGCACTTTTAAGCATTCTCTTTCAGCTCTCTGCATTCACACGCATTTTCCGCTAGGAAATGCACTTTCTAGTTATTTTTATTATTCCCCCCCTTTTTTCCAACCCTAACTACCCCGCATACTTTGGCCTAGAAACACCATTCAAACGTCAAAACGTTCAGCTTTTTTCAGACTAGGTTGCTATTACGTTTCACTTTTCAAACTTTTATACTTTTTATAATATTTAACTTTATTCAAATTATTCTTCCCATTGAAATGAATGGGGATATTCTTCAACCTTCCTTTAAACTTTCACTTCTTTCAACCTTTATAACTTCAGCATACTTTCCACTAGAGAAACCATTCAAACTTTAAATAAATCCACACACTTTCATCTATTAGATGTATATTTCAACTTTTTTATATCTTTTATACATTTTTATTAATCACAGTTTAAGTTTCATGAAGATTTCCAATTTGAAACTAATTCTGCTCCACTCTAGCTTCCACTCTAATTTTTCACATCTCAAACTTCATCATCTATTCTTCTTTCTTAAACTAAATTTTAACCTTTATGCACAAAATTTATATTAAAGTAGTAGAGAAATTTGTCCTCTTTTTGAAAATGCAGCTGTTTCTTTCATAGGACCTACGGTTTTTAAACTAGGAGGGCTAAACCTTAACGAGGGAAGAAAATTGCTCCATTAAGATCAATGCATTTCACCCAGAAAATGATGCTTGAAAGTTTTAAATTAAGGCTTTTTCTAACTCGCCATAACTAATAGAATTTTCCACATATCTTGAAAAAATTTACACCATAATCTTTATTGAGGCCTTCTGCTTCTCACAAAGAAAGAATCATCTCGATATGTCTTACGGTTCTTCTGTAATGTTTATTTGTTTGAGGCATGGTCAACATCTAAGAAATGTCTCCTCGATTCGAAAAGTGGCAGTTGGAGGCAGCTGTTAATCAACTAATTTGAATAACGAAATTTGATTGGCTTAGCCTTCCCATAGACTCACAATGGGCCATAGAGATGCATTGATGCCATTCATTTCAAAGGGGCAATTGATTCCAATACGATCCTATGAAATGTAAAAGATCTTTTGTAATTGGTTCACAATGGAGATTCAAAGCAACATTAAGGATGCATATAATTATACCAGCCAATCATTGCTTATGATTTAACATAAATTCATCAAGCCACGCCCACTTTTCAACATCATTTTTGAATGTCAAATATCTTCTAAGTGGAACATCGTAGAAACATGGGAGTTGTTTTATATTGATCTAAGTTGAATGTAGATTACAACATGATGTCACTAACTCATCCATAGCAACCACATTATTTACCATAGCAACCAAATTGACACATCTCAGCTTAGGGAAATGCGAGAGACACAGGAGTTGGTCTAAATCACTTGTAGTCACACAGGGAACATTATATATTGTCACTGACCCCTCCATAGCAACCAAACTGGTTACCATAGCAATCATATTGACACATATCTATCTCAGCTTAGGAAAATGCTAGAGACCTGGGGGTGAGTTTGTTTCACTAATAGCGACCCCGGGAACATTCATTGAGGTAGCGGACCCCTCCATAGCAACCATACTGGTTACCATAGCAACCCATTTGGCACATCTCTATCTCAGCTTAGGAAAGTGTGAGAGACACGGGAGTTGGTCTAAATGACTTGTAGTCACACAGGGAACATGATATAATGTCAATGACCCCTCCATAGCAACCATACTGGTTACCATAGCAACCCAATTTACACATCTCTATCTCAGCTTTGGAAAATGCTAGAGACATGGGGGTTGGTGTAATTTACTTGTAGTCACACAGGGATCAATATATTGTGTCAATGACTCCTTCATAGCAACCATACTGGCTACCATAGCAACCCAATTGACACATATTTATCTCAGCTTAGGAAAGTGTGAGAGACACGGGAGTTGGTCTAATTGACTTGTAGTCACACAGGAAACATTATATGATGCCAATGACCCCTCCATAGCAACCAGTCTGGTTACTATAGCAACCCAACTGATACATCTCTACCTCAGCTTAGGAGAATGCTAGAGACTTGGGGGTGAGTTTGTTTCACTAATAGTGACCCCAGGAACATTCACTGATGTAATTGACCCCTCCATAGTAACCATACTGGTTACCATAGTAACCAAATTGACACATCTTTATCTCAGCTTAGAAAAGTGCGAGAGACACGGGAGTTGGTCTAATTTACTTTTAGTCACACAGGGAAAAATATATAAAGTCAATGACCCCTCCATAGCAACCATACTGGTTAGCATAGCAACCCAATTTACACATCCCTATCTCAGCTTTGGAAAATGCTAGAGACATGGGGGTGAGTTTGTTACACTAATAGTGACCCTGGAAACATTCATTGAGGTAGCGGACTCCTCCATGGCAACCAGGCTAGTTACCATAGCAACCCAATTGACACATCTCTATCTCAGCTTAGGAAAATGAGAGAGACGCGGGAGTTGGTCTAAATGACTTTTAGTCACACAGGGAACATTATATAATGTCACTGACCCCTCCTTAGCAACCATACTGGTTACCATGGCAACCAAATTGACACATCTCTATCTCAGCTTAGGAAAATGCTAAAGACATGTGGGTTGGTGTAATTTTCTTGTAGTCACGCAGAGATCAATATATAATGTCAATGATCCTCCATAGCAACCATATTGGTTACCATAGCAACCAAATTGGCATATCTCCAACTCAGCTCAGGGAAATGCTAGAGACATGGGGGTTGATTAATTTCCCTCAGAGTGACACTGGGAACATTCTATTATGTATTTGATCTGTCCAAAGCAACCAGACTTTTACCAAAGCAACGCATTTGACATTTCTCTATCTTAGTTTATGAAAATGCTAGACAGAATTTCATCTTACTAAAATTTTACCTTTCAGCTTCCACTTTCAACTGTTGTACACTTTCAACTTTCCAAATGTTTCACCTTTCAGCTTCCACTTTCAACTGTTGTACACTTTCAACTTTCCAAATGTTTCACCTTTCAGCTTCCACTTTCTACTTTTGATGCTTTCAACTTTACAATGCTTCACCTTTCACCTTTTGACACTTTCAACTTTCTGTTTCACTTTTCTTCTTCCACTTTCAAATTTATACATTTTCAACTTTATAATGTTTCACCTTTCATCTTCCACTTTCAACTTTTGATATTTTCAACTTTACATTGTTTCACCTTTCAGCTTCCACTTTCAACTTTTGACACTTCCAAATTTCAAATCTTTCAACTTTCAGCTTCAATTTTCAACTTTAGATTTTTTTCAGATACTTTCAGCCTGCTTTCATTTTCAGCTCTCTGCATTCACACGCATTTTCCGCTAGGAAATGCATATTCTAGTTTTTTTTATTTTTATTCCCCCCCCTTTTTTGAAAAGCCAACTACTTCAGCATACTTTGCACTAGAAACACCATTCAAACTTTAAAATGTTCAGCTTTTTTCAGACTAGGTTGCTATTACATATCACTTTTCAAACCTTTGTACTTTTTATAAAATTTAACTTTATTTAAAATATTTTTTCCCATTGAAATGAATGGGAAACACTTCAAATCTCTTATAATCTTCAGCTTTTTTTCAACCTTCATATCTTCAGCATACTTTCAGCTAGAGCAATCATTCAAATTTTAAACAATTCAACACATTTTCAGCTTTTAAAATATGTTTTCAGCTTTTTCATATCTTTTACAGATTTTTATAAATCACAGTTTAAGTTTAATGAAGAATTTGAATTTTGACCTAATTCTGCTCCACTCTAGCTTCCACTCTAATTTTTCACATCTCAAACTTCTTCATCTATTCCTCTCTCCTAAACTAAACTTTACCCTTTAAGCACAAAATTTATATTAAAGTAGTAGAGAAATTTGTCCTCTTTCCAACGATGCAGTTGTTTCTTTCATAGGACCTACGGTTTTTAAACTAGGAGGGCTAAACCTTAACCAGGGAAGAAAATTGCTCCATTAAGATCAATGCATTTCACCCAGAAAATGATGCTCCAAAGTTTTAAATTAAGGCTTTTTGTAACTCGCTATAACTCCTAGAATTTCCCACATATTGTAAAATAATTTACACCATAATCTTCATTGGGGCCTTCTGCTTCTCACAAAGAAAGAATTATCTCGATATGTCTTACGGTTCTTCTGTAATGTTTATTTGTTTGAGGCATGGTCAAAGTCTGAGAAATGTCTCCTCGATTCAAAAAGTGGCAGTTGGAGGCAGCTGTTAATTAACTAATTCGAATGCCGTAATTTGATTGGCTTAGCCTTCCCATTGACTTACAATGGGCCATAGAGATGCATTGCTCCCATTCATTTCAATGGGGCCTTTGATTCCCATATGATCCTAATGTAAAAGAGAGCTTTTGTAATTGGTTCACAATGGAGATTCATAGCAACATTAAGGATGCATATAACTAATCCAGCCAATCATTGCTTATGATTAAACATAAATTCATCAAGCCACGCCCACTTTTCAACATCATTTTTGAATGTCAAATATCTTCTAAGTGGAACATCGTAGAGACATGGGAGTTGTTTTATATTGATCTTAGATGAATTTAGATTAAACATGATGTCTTCAACTCATCCATAGCAACCAACTATTTACCATAGCAACCAAATTGGCAAATCTTTTTCTTAGCCCAGGAAAATGCTAGAGACACTGCAGTTGGTCCAATTGACTTGTAGTCACACAGGGAACATTATATAATGTCAATAACCCCTCCATAGCAACCATACTGGTTACCATAGCAACCCAATTGGCACATCTCTATCTCAACTTTAGAAAATGAGAAGGACACGGGAGTTGGTCTGAATGACTTGTAGTCACAGAGGGAACATTATATAATGTCAGTGACCCCTCAATAGCAACCATACTGGTTACCATAGCAACCAAATTGACACATCTCTATCTCAGCTTAGGAAAATGAAAGAGACATGGGAGTTGGTCTAAATGACTTGTAGTCACACAAGGAACATTATATTATGTCACTGACCCATCCATAGCAACCATACTGGTTACCATAGCAACCAAATTGACACATCTCTATCTCAGCTTCGGAAAATGCTAGAGATATGGGGGTTGATGTAATTTACTTGTGGTCACACAGGGATCAATATATTATGCCAATGACCTCTCCATGGCAACCATACTGGTTACCATAGCAACCCAATTTACACATATCTCTCTCAGCTTAGGAAAGTCCTAGAGACATGGGGGTGAGTTTGTTTCAATAATTGTGACCCCGGGAACAATAACTGAGGTAAGTAAACCCTCCATAGCAACCATATGGTTACCATAGCAACGAAATTGGCAAAGCTCTATCTCAGCTTAGGAAAATGCTAGGGACACAGGGTTTTGTTTGTTTCACTCATAGTGACACATGAAACATTATATGATGTCAATGACCCCTCCATAGCAACAATACTGGTTACCGTAGCAACCGAATTGGCACAGCTTTTTTCTCAGCTTAGGAAAATGCTAGAGACACAGGGGTTGGTGTAATTTACCTGTAGTCACTCAAGGAACATTATGTGATGTTATAGACCCCTTATAGCAACGAGACGTGTTACCATAGCAACCCAATTGGCATTTCTCTAACTCAGCTCAACGAAATGCTAGAGACATTGGGGTAGGTTTAATTTATTCGTAGTCACACAGATAACAATATATTATGTCTGTGACCCCTCAATAGCAACCATACTTATTACCATAGCAACCCAATTGATTGACATTTTCAACTTTACAATGTGTCACATTTATTATTATGTTTCAACTTTCAGCTTCCACTTTAAAATTTGACAATTTTAACCGTCTAATTTTTTACCTTTCAGCTTCCACAATAATTTGACACTTTTTACTTTCTAATGGTTCATATTTCAGCTTCCACTTTCAACTTTTGACACTTTCAACTTTTGACACTTCCAACTTTCAAATTTTTTACCCTTCAGCTTCCACTTTCAACTTTACAAATTTCTACTTTACAATGTTTCAGCTTCAGCTTTCAACTTTTGACATTTTCAACTTTACAATGTTTCACCCTTTAGCTTCAACTTTCAACTTTTGACACTTTAACTCTCTAATGTTTTACCTTTCAGCTCCCACTTTTAATTTTCAACACTTTCTTCTCTCTAATGTTTCACTCTTCAGCTTCCACTTTTAACTTTTGATATTTCAACTTTACAATGTTTCAGCTTCAGCTTTCAAAATTTGACAGTTTTCAAATTACAATGTTTCACCTTTTAGCTTCAACTTTCAACTTTTAACACTTTTAACTTTCTAATGTTTCACCGTTCAGCCAAGGAATTCAGCAATTTTAAGCATTCTCTTTCAGCTCTCTGCATTCACACGCATTTTCCGCTAGTTATTATTTTTTTTATTATTATTTTTATTCCCCCCCTTTTTTGAAAAGCCAACTACTTCAGCATACTTTGCACTAGAAACACCATTCAAACTTTAAAATGTTCAGTTTTTTTCAGACTAGGTTGCTATTACATATCACTTTTCAAACTTTTATACTCTTTATAAAATTTAACTTTATTTAAAATATTTTTCCCATTGAAATGAATGGGAAACACTTCAAATCTCTTTTAAATCTTCAGCTTTTTTCAACCTTCATAACTTCAGCATACTTTCAGCTAGAGCAATCATTCAAATTTTAAACAATTCAACACATTTTCAGCTTTTAAAATATGTTTTCAGCTTTTTTATATCTTTTACAGATTTTTATAAATAACAGTTTAAGTTTAATGAAGAATTTGGATTTTGACCTAATTCTGCTCCACTCTAGCTTCCACTCTAATTTTCCACATCTCAAACTTCTTCATCTATTCCTCTCTCCTAAACTAAACTTTACTCTTTATCCACAAAATTATTATTAAAGTAGTAGAGAAATTTGTCCTCTTTCCAAAGATGCAGTTGTTTCTTTCATATGACCTACGGTTTTTAAACTAGGAGGGCTAAACCTTAACGAGGGAAGAAAATTGCTCCATTAAGATCAATGCATTTCACCCAGAAAATGATGCGCCAAAGTTTTAAATAAAGGATTTTTCTAACTCGCCATAACTCCTAGATTTCTCCACATATCGTTAAAAAATTTACATCATAATCTTCATTGAGGCCTTCTGCTTCTCACAAAGAAAGAATCATCTCGATATGTCTTACGGTTCTTCTGTAATGTTTATTTGTTTGAGGCATGGTCAACATCTGAGAAATGTCTCCTCCATTCGAAAAGTGGCAGTTGGAGGCAGCTGTTAATCAACTAATTTGAATAACGAAATTTGATTGGCTTAGCCTTCCCATAGACTCACAATGGGCCATAGAGATGCATTGCTGCCATTCATTTCAATGGGGCAATTGATTCCCCTAGATCCTATTGTAAAAGTGCTTTTGTAATTGGTTCACAATGGAGATTCAAAGCAACATTAAGGATGCGTATTAATAATCCAGCCAATCAATGCTTATGATTTAACATTAATTCAACAAGCCACGCCCACTTTTCAACATCATTTTTGAATGTCAAAGATCTTCTAAGTGGAACATCGTAGAGACATGGGAGTTGTTTTATATTGATCTAAGTTAAATGTAGATTACAACATGATGCCACTAACTCATCCATAGCAACCAGATTAATTTCCATAGCAACCCAATTGACACATCTCTATCTCAGCCCAGGAAAATGCTAGAGACACAGGAGTTGGTCTAATTGACTTGTAGTCAAACAGGGAACCTTTTATAATGTCACTGACCCCTCCATAGCAACCATACTGGTTACCATAGCAACCCAGCTGACACATCTCTATCTCATCTTAGGAAAATGAGAGAGACACGGGAGTTGGTCTAACTGACTTGTGGTAACACAGGGAACATTATATAATGTCACTTACCCCTCCATAGCAACCAAATAATTTACCATAGCAACCAAATTGACACATCTCTATCTCAGCTTAGAAAATGAGGGAGACACGGGAGTTGGTCTAAATGACTTGTAGTCACACAGGGAACATCATATAATGTCACTGACCTCTCCATAGCAACCATACTGGTTACCATAGCAACCAAATTGACACATCTCTATCTCAGTTTAGGAAAATGAGAGAGACACGGAGTTGGTCTAAATGACTTGTAGTCACACAGGGAACATTATATAATGTCACTTACCCCTCCATAGCAACCACACTGGTTACCATAGCAACCAAATTGACACATCTCTATCTCAGCTTAGGAAAATGCTAGAGACACGGGAGTTGGTCTAAATGACTTGTAGTCACACAGGGAAAATTACATAATGTCACTGACCCCTCCATAGCAACCATACTGGTTACCATAGCAACCAAATTGACACATCTCTATCTCAGCTTAGGAAAATGCTAGAGACACGGAGTTGGTCTAAATGACTTGTAGTCACACAGGGAACATTATATAATGTCACTTACCCCTCCATAGCAACCATACTGGTTACCATAGCAACCAAATTGACACTTTTCTATCTCAGCCTAGGAAAATGCCAGAGAAACAGGAGTTGGTCTAATTGACTTGTAGTCACACAGGGAACATTATATAATGTCAATGACCTCTCCATAGCAACCATACTGGTTACCATAGCAACACAATTGACACATCTCTATTTCAGCTTGGGAAAATGAGAGAGACACGGGAGTTGGTCTAAATGACTTGTAGTCACACAGGGAACATCATATAATGTCACATGACCCCTACGTGGCAACCATAATGGTTACCATAGCAACCTGATTGACACATCTCTATCTCAGCTTAGGAAAATGCTAGAGACATGGGGGTGAGATTGTTTCACTAATAGCGACCCCGGGAACATTCATTGAGGTACCTGACCCTCCATAGCAACCATACTGGTTACCATAGCAACCCAGTTGACACATCTCTATCTCAGCTTTGGAAAACGACAGAGACACAGGAGTTGGTCTAAATGACTTGTAGTCACACAGGGAACATCATATAATGTCACATGACCCCTCCGTAGCAACCATACTAGTTACCATAGCAACCAAATTGACACATCTCTATCTCAGTTTAGGAAAATGCTAGAGACACGGGAGTTGGTCTAAATGACTTGTAGTAACACAGGGAACACTATATAATGTCC
>SRMA01024835.1:0-69989 GCA_007224835.1 Danionella cerebrum | reverse complement strand
AGGACCTCTTCCTTGTACCTCCTGACCTTGCACAGAAACTCTGTACTTGTGTTTATTTCCAGACCAGCACATACATCCTGAAAGAAGCCAGGGATAGGGAATAAAAAGCTGACAATGGTAGTTCTGTGACGCATACAGGTCTACCTAGGCTTCAAACCTATCCAGGATCTGCCAGCGGATGGATCAGCCCTTCTCCTGTCTTGGCTATCCAATTCCTCACCCCAGGGATGATTGGCTCTGAGAGAGTCTCTTACAACTCCTGATGAGCCGCTGTCAGGCAAGCAAAAGCAACGAGCATCGGGACAGGGTGCACTCTCTCTGTATCAACTGGCTCTGGGAGGTAAGACAGGATATCATCTTAAAGATCAGGGGCTTCCCGTTAAAAGGCTGCTGGTTGGAGGCTCGTCTGTGACCTTCCAGGAAGGAATTTGCATGTTCTCCTCATGCAGGTTTCCTCCAAAATCGCCAAAACATGCATCAGGTTAATTGAAAAAGGGGAATTTATATTATTCATGTAACCCAACCACATGTTTTTGCCGGAAACCGGTGTACCCGGAGGAAAACCCATGCAACAAGCATGGGGAGAACATGCAAACTCCTTCCAGGAAGGTCACCGGCGAGCCTTGAGCCGACAATCTTCTAACTGGAACTCCACAGTGCTACCCACTGCGCCGCCGTGCTGTGCCCTAATAAATCAATACAGACCATTTTGCATATTGCATTTAAATACATTTTCTGAAATGTAAGTAGAAATTTACATCCATTTAAACCCAACCAACCTCTAACTCAATGACTACTTACAGACTTTTTCCCCCTTTCCACCCCAACACCTCACTTGGGGGTACACAATGCACCCATGCCGGACAGCTGGCCTTGTTTATTCCTGCCTCCATACATGTAACAATACAAGTCACATCCAAATACTCATGGAAAGATCATTTTCTCCAGCAGTTTTCTTGTTTCACATGCACAGTGAACATTGGAAATCTGCAGCGGCAAACAAATTCAGATCAGAGGAAAAATTGTTCAGTTGGACTATTTAGCAATCTTGACAGATTTGTAAAATTGGTTGGAGAACATGTCTATTAATTCAGCATTTCCTGTCTGGAGAAAAATGATCAGGCTCATTTTTAAGGCACTCAATCAGTGGCAGAGTGGCTATAGCTTCTTTACCTCAATCTGAAACATTGCTTTCTTTTCATATTTTTCTGATTCTGCTTGTGGCTTCAAAATTAGCTGCAGCATTTCATGCAGACAGCATCTTTCAATCCAGCTCTTTAATGTTGATGATTGTGAAAATTCTACAACCAGCGCTGAGGAGATAATTACTATCATCAAACTGTCAAACTGCCATCCCCTTCAATTTACAGCAAGAACTCCATCAGTGGACAGTCAGTGAATAAAAACCAAGGTGTACAATAGAAAAATGGTTTGTGGGCTTGGAGCTGATAGATCTGACCTACCGTTGCCAGTTGTTTGGAGGCTAAGAATTTGCCAAATCAAATGATGAGGATGCACTGTGATTGCATATGTAGAATTGAGGGTATAACCTTGTACAATAGAGCTAATTAGCACTGGTTATAAACGGAACACAGATCAGTGTTTAGCTTTACAGTCATTAGGGTGGTAATTACAGTTGGAAGTGTGAAGATGACTAAAGACCATTGGATGCTAGGGCACAGGTCACCAATTACTGAGTCTGTGATTACAACAAGGCTGTGAATTATTTATCATATTAAATAATTACACTCTACTGGAACATATATTTGCATATTTTTTAACACCCAGGACCAATCGAAAAGCCATCTTTAGGTTTGTCATGTGGACAAATTACAGCCTGGTCATTGATGCTTCTAGGCCAGTATGACTTTAGTTTAAAAGTATATTTGTTTCAGTCTCAGACATTATGTCCATGGGATGTTGGCTAAGTGTCCCTTATAAGCAAACCCTTCAGGACTTTTGAAGACGTGATCTGATTCATTCATTTTATCAAGATTTCCAGAAGAAGTGACTGTCTAGTTCATTTTCATTCCGCAGGGAAACTAAGAGCAGGCGTACAATAGACAGAAAAGTGCATACTTATAATTAGTACACTGTAAAAAATGAAAAGTTGAGGTAACTATCTCCAAAGAAATTTTAAGTTTACTCAACTTCAGAGGTTGAGGTTTTGCGGAACTATTGTTTTTAGTCGAAAGAACTGCTCTGTAGTCACTGGCCTCAGTTCAGCTAAAGTTAAAGAAATGTAAAAATGAGTTGAAGAAGTGAAGTAAACTAAAAAAAGGTTTGGCAGCAGTTTACTTTATAACAAAAGTTTAGTGAACTTTCATTTTCACACCACAACTAAAGTATGCAAATGTCATGGCATAGTGTCTTTAGAAGATTTCTAGAATATTTGCTTTGAGATGTTTTCAGCTGTTTGCACACCGAATTGAATGGCTTTGAACACTTTGGCACATTTCACATTCCTACCTGTGAAAACAATGCAAGGTCACAAGTGCCAGACTGAAGTGAAATACTGGAATAAATCTAAAAAATGTGAGAGCATAAGTTTTTGATTATTTTTTTAGAGTCCAAATAAACTAAAAGAAGGCTTATTTGAATTGAAATCACTGGTTATATCGTCATCTATGCCTTTATATATATGCCTTTCTGCTGCTCTCTCTTTGGCTGCAAGTAATCAGTGCCCGAAAACATTTCACACAGCTCAATTGTGACTCACCAACAGCTCCAGATATTTAGCATGACAAATATCTTACGCCCAGTCTGCAACTCTCTCAGATCCCATCTTTGGAACTTCACACAAGCTCTGATTTGTTTGGCTTTAACTAATAATCGTGGCTAAAAGAAAAGTGATTTGTTATCCAGATATATTTTGAGTTTATATTTACGGATAAGCAAATGACCATCCTATTGTTTTCTCCATAAACGTGCCAGCACGCAGTATGAATTGCTTCTGTACCACCGTGTAGTATGCAGTGAACTGCCATACATTGCTAAGTAACATATTTCATTTGTTCTTGCTCTGCATGTGATTTGGACAATTTTGGTCCCAAATATTATCTCTCTGCATCTTTTAATTTTTCCTTTGACTAACTTGTGTCATGTTGGTCATTTGATTTGGTCACATTTCACCATCCCTCAAAATCCTCAAACCTACCCTTGTCTACTCAAGACTAGGATTATTTTACCAAATACCGGGTTGGCGTGCTCTTGACAGCGCTTTTTAGGGTGAATTTTTGCATTCTATTAGGAATAATAATAAATGTAGCATCACTGGGCACAACCCTAACCACAAACACATACTTGTTTTTTTCAATAATAATCCTCACAGTTCCCCTAAATACTCGAGGCTCGAACCAACAACATTTTTTTTTATATATATACATCATAAAAATGCAATAATATTTAATTACATCTTGCAACACTAAGCTTTTTTTACAAACTATATATTCAAATTACAAGATAATTATCTGTTTCATTAATTAAACAAATCCATCGTGTTTTGGAGCTTGATAGAGGTGTAGTTATCCGAAACCACAGCAGTGCAGACACTGGAGGAAACAGTGAATTAACTGATGTCTAACACTTCTGTGATCTTCCAGCAAATTCACATTTCCTCCTGCGGTTTTATGTTTCAGCTTCACTTGTACCAGCTTCTTCAGAGAGAAAGTGATCTAAGCTTTCGATGTTCTGACGGCTCGAAGTCTGGAAACAGCAGGAATGTAATTATGAAGTGAGGAGAGGATGAGATGATACCTAAAATCACCTGCTGCCTAAGTGCCAGATACAGGCTAGTTACTTGTCTTTCTGAGACATGCTGAGCATCTTCTTTGTACTTCATGCACTAAACGCTTCACTAGTAATTTGTTGTTGTTCATGGAAAATGGCTGGAATGTGGATTTTAGTTATGAAATTTAATAAAAGTAATCTCTCTACCTTTATTGTTGTCAACTCATGTATGTCCAAAATGACCACTTTTGGTGTCTCATTTCGAGACCTGATTCTAAGGTAAGATAGAAATACATTGGGGAGGCGGCCCATCAATGGAGGCCTAGGGACAATGGCTGCAGAACACACACACTTGAAACCAGATTGGAGAGGTCAAATACTGGGAATAATAATAACAACTCAATATAAAATAAAACCTATTTTATTCAAATTTCAGATATAGATATAAATAAGATTAGAGAGCACCTTGTTGTGATCTACACTCAGTGAAAAGGGTAAGTGACAGAAAAAGGGCGGACTTCAATGTTTGTTTTTTAAAATCATATTTCTTTCTAAAAAATGTTCAGAGAAATTGGATACCCCTTGGAAGCAGCAATAGGGTTCGAGAAGAAAGAATGATGTTCAAGATCAAGTTATTTATGTACCAAGTTGAGAAATAACATGCAAAATAAATAATAATTATAAAACAATTAAATAAAATGAGAAAAGCACCAACATTTCCTAAGCACTTGGAAGATATTCATGTTTATTTCTAGATTCTGCCGAAAAGGGGGTGAGAAAAAAGATCACTTATTCAAACAGCACTTTAGACTGAGAATCTCCTTGATAAACAGACATATCCTTTTGTTGCCTTTTCTTTCAGAATGCTTTTTGCCTTCCAAGATTGCTGAATAACATTGCTTTTATGTATTTGCACAGCAGGATTCAAAGTATATCCTTAAAGTGCCTTAACAGCTAAAGTTGGATTTACATGTAAAAATCTGCCATTACCATCTTAAAAAGTGAGAAACTAGGAAAACCTTTCACACCCTACGTACGGTTGTGAAAATGTAAAGTCATTATGCATCAAATAGGCCTCTCGTTATGTGAGCAGTTTGTATTTCTAATGCTACCAACTGGATTACATCAATTAAATGACAAATATTTGTGAACTTCTGGAAATTCGCAAACACAGAAGGAAAAATCTATTTAAGTGAAAACGTTGCTTTCTTGGAGCTATTGATATTAAATGTAAATTAATATTTATCTAGACCAGGGGTGTCAAACTAATTTCATCTCGCGGCCCGCATGGTGTACAATTTGAGCTTCTGGGGGTCAGACCAGAAATAGAATATCTAGAATAATCCATTGATTACCTTAATTGATTTATTCATAATAAATATTTGTATTCCCATCAATAGTTTATTTATTTATTTTTTTGCAAAGAACAAATTCTGAAAGTTAAACATTCTGATGAACACATTTTTTCACATTTTTTTTTTTTAAAACCAAGGCTTAATGAATCTTAAATCAACAAAACTATTGAAGCCAGGGGTGGAAATATGAAAGTTTTTTTTAGCTCCAAAGTTGGCGATTTTAACAGTGAATGAATGAGAACCTGCTCTGTTTTGGAGCCAGTCTCTAGTGGCAGGTAGAGGAATTTCAGTTAAAGTCACTTGCTATTAGGCTTCAAAGGGGGAAGCCGGAGCTTGTCCCTAATTTAAAACAAGAATTAGCTTTAGATTCATTCTGAAAATTGAGCCTCTGTAAGTTTCCACTTTTAAAATGAATAGCTTTTTTTCTATATTTTACAGTTTTTGCTAACTGTACAACGAATGATCTTCACTTAATGGGGAAACTATAGTCTGGCATGGCAAATATTATTATACCAGAGGAGCATAAAGGTGGCCGTTCTGCTCACTGCACAGAAAAAAAATAGACCCTTCATATTGGCGACAACACGAAAGGCTGATTACTTGGTTAAAAACAATTCGTTAGCAAACAATTAATTAGCACTTTATTATTACAAATGTAACACGAGTTAAAATACTATGTTTGTAAAGATATTCACAGTGAACTCCTTGCTCTCACTCTCCCTCTCTCTGTCATCAAGCAGTTTGTTGCCAGTTAGCTTGTAGCTAAGATATTTCCTCTACTAGTGTCTCTTGAGTCTGAACTTTCCAACTCACTGACCGAATTTTCTTTGTGTGAACTCAATCATTAAATCTTTTATTTTCAGCTGTTTCCAGTTTAGGGGTCGCCACAGCGAATCATCTGTTTCCACCTAACTCTGTCCCCAGTATCCTCTAAACTTGCACCAACTAACTTCATTTCCTCAGTACATCCATATATCTGGCGTGATATCAGGGTGACCGGTCCCCCCTCTCGTCTAATGTGCACCGGCAGACCCCCGTGACCCCGAAAGGGAATAATGATTGAAATAATGTGCTGTTTTACGATTGTTAAGAATAGCTTATAAAATTCCCATGATAGACCAACAGTTGAACCACACAAATGAAAAGATTCATTCATTCCCCATTCTACTGAATCAATACAAAAGACCTGTCTACTCAGTCATTTAACTTTTCCTCATTCAGTAGATATTTTACAGTTCTTATAACTGATATTTCATATTATCATGATTTATTTCAAATAAAGACACAGAATTATCTCAAACATTTGGGTTCCCTTTTGGTATTACAAAAAAGTAGAAGGACATTGACGAAATGTTGTTAAAAGGCAGGGCAATGAATTTTGTGAATAAAATTCTTGCCGTATGATTCGTTTTATAGCAAAGAATTGTATTTGTTGGCAGATCTTGTAACAACCAATATCTCTTCCATGACTAGCTGCTGGCAGTCTGCATTTTCTCAGCTAGACAAGAGTTATGGAGCTGGAAAATGACAAGGTTATGACCTTTTCTGCAGAGCAACACTCTGTTAATATAATTTTTACCTGACACTGTGGTAAAAAATGTTTATGCATTGATCTGTTTTTGTCACAGCAGTACAGCATAAAGCAAAGTGACATAATTAGAGTTTCAGTTATCATAGTGATGAAAATGCATGCAATTTTATCAAGATATTATTCAACCAAATAAAATAGAATTAAAAACTCAACCATTTCTATTCACAAATCAGGGGGCAATTTAGCCCCTGATTAATTTAAAGAGGTTAGAGCTAAATGAAATTTGAGATAAAAGTACAGATTCAAAAAGATCTCCATCTTTTTATGCAGCAGATATACTGTGAGAGAAACTATTTGGACCCCTGCTGATTTTAATGTCATAAGCAAATAATCTGTTTGTCCATAAATTTAATGGTAGATTTATTTCAACATCCAGAAACTGAATAATAACAAAGTAAATCCATAAATTTCCATTTTATAAACTGATTTACATTTAAATGAGTGACATAAGACTTGCTGATTTCTACAGCTGGGATTAGAAGCCTCTTTTAAAAGGGGTATCATCTTGTTACCTGTGTAAGTTGGATGTCAGGAATAAGATTAAGACAGGATTAGGCTCCAATCAAGTTCATTGGCAAGCAGCTTGGTGGAAAGGTGAACACAGCTGATGAGATAAAAAGACTAAATAAAAAAAAAACTTGATCTGGAGATCCATATTGCGGCTTGTGAGGATGAAAATGCTTAAAAATAAATAAAATAAAAATTTCGTCCTGAAACTGGCTTAAAAATATGTTTGTAATAATATTCCACAAATAATTATTGAGATGTTTTTAACCTTGTTTTTTGACAGATCTTATTTGAAAAAGAAAAATCATGCAAAATGATTAAAAGGGTTAAAAATACTCAAGTAAATATGTTACATTCTAGAATTTTGTCTAGTAATTAATTTAAAACTATTAAGAACTAAACTGCTGAAGTAAATAATAAAAAAAACATATATTTGCTTAACCCTTAAGCCACGTTCACACCGCGTATATGCACGCATTTTTACTTTCTCGCACGGGAAAGCCACTAAATGCACACATAACATTCACGTGTTGATTTTAATGTGCGGATCATTGGACGAGCTACAGGCGCAGCCTTGGTTTGGAAAATGGCTGATGGGATTGTTAAGTTTCAATCAGCATCACTAAACTTTGAAATGCTCCAAAAACTCATTCGGCGCTATGACTGGGAGCCTAAAATCCCCCAGAGATGCACCCTGCTCGGCGTGGTTCACCAACATTTCCACAGGAGCTTCAGTTTGGACCGCAGTAGTGTTCAGCGGGAGCTTCGACTGATCCAACCCCACCTCCTAACCTGTTGCATGTGCACCTTCGACAGCGTCTGTCACTGGTCAGAATTCATGATATATTCTGTGTAAATAATGACTGTAAACCTTAAAAGCAACTTGATGAAAATACTGTAGTCATATGTAAATACTGTATTTGTTTTGAAATTTTAGATTCATACAGTATATAATAGTATTTCCAAGTAATCTTGAATTAACTATATATTAACTTGGTTCTAGTGAAGCAGTAAACTGTGTATAACAGAGGTTTACTTTAGTTTTTATTACAGTATACTCATATATTATAGTAAAATATAACTTATTGTTGTTCTTATGTGTAAATATATATTCCACAGCAACATCAGAATTACCAAAAATATGTTAACCCTAAAGTACTTCACTGTAGTATAGTTACCCATCCCTATCGGTGCCATTAGTGCCATGGAGAAAAGAAAGAATAACCATCAGAAGTACAAGATCTGTGAAATGGCTGTGTTTATCAAAAATCTGGCACAAAGAATCACAATGGCACAACATGTGCTTGAAAATGTATATAAGGTTCAGGAGAGGTTCGCTTGTTTTTTTTTTTTATACAAATTTCACATTGTTTTGACCTTGTCTTTTCTATTTTGGAGAGGATTTTTCAAATTTTAAAAGATTTTTTTTAATACATTTTTCAATCAAAACCTAAAAACAGTTCGTTATCAATTTTCGCAGAAAAATATGACAAAATGTGCTACTCAGAATTGTATTTTTGTACAATTTTAAGTTTTTAGAAGTAATATTGTAATGAAAATATTTTTTTTAAAAAAGGGAACCCAAATCTAAATTATTAGAGCAAAAAAGTAGTTAAAAATCCCCAAAGGGAGTAACTAAAGTAAAATTTAAACAACTGATAAAATCATTTTTTTTCTCATGCATTGACTAGAATTGCTTGATTATAATGTCTCAATTGTTAATCACAATTATTAATACTTTGTATAATGCAATACATAATACAATATATTTATTCCGGTTGGCACGGTGGTGCAGTGTAGCACCTTCGTGGAAGGAGTTTGCATGTTCTCCTCCAATGTGTGCTGGAGATGAATGAATGAATTTATTTATTCCATGCTCCAATGTCAGAGTAGGAAAAGAAATATTTATTCATACACAATATCTGAAAAAAAAAAAAACCTAAACATTACCATGTCTTTGAAAACAAGGGTTTACCATTTTTAAACAAAAATTACTATGCTCAATATTCATTTTTTTTTGTTTTGTTTTTTACAGAATAGGAACCAGACAGATCTATTCAGAAGCAGTTTCTCAAAAGAAACCTTCGAAAAAGATGCTAATCAAAACTGTGAGATGAAACCCACAAAGACCGGAGTGTTTGAAATCAAAGTCGACTTTTATAATAATTACTTTGTTTTCAGGTTGACTTTTTTTTTTTAATGCATCAATTTATTTTTGTTAGTTTTAGGTGTAATTGCATTTTTTTTTTAGGCACAAAATCATTTCCATACACTCAGAGCTCATACTGGAGCTAAGTCACACCAAGCCAAGTCAGGAAAAGCAGTCTACTTTGTCCTTGCTAATCCATGACCACCCAATTTGCAAAATGGAATTGGGCGATCTACCAAGAAGGGAACCCCCCTATCCCCGCTTACCTTGAATACCAATCAGGAACCATCCTGCTGACAAGGAACGCTGTAAATGACACAACTATACACTCCAAATGCATCATATTTGACTTTGTTCATCGTTTTTGATTTAAAATGAAAATGGTGTACTTTGTATCCAGTACTGTACATCATCTCTCCATACCATCTAAAGTGTACTCAGCAGTTGTTTTTTTTTTCTTTGGCTGTTTAATGAGTTCCAGAGCTCCATGTAAAGATCAGCAGCTTTTTCCCCCACTGTGGGGCTTTTCCAATGGAGAGACTCATTAGGCAAATTAGCGAGGACAGGATTATTTTCATATTCATGGACTGCCCTAGATCGTGCCCCTAGACAAAGCGATACAAAAGCAACAGGTACAGAGGATTGCAACTGACAAGACTGCATGATGATGTTTGATTTGGTGGGTTCATTATAGGCATATTCGAATCATAGCAATCTAAACAATGTGTGAATAAACTATAAAGAACTCTGTTTATCAGATCAGATCAGATCAGTGAGCTTTTTCAGTACTCAATATGAAGCATTTTTAAGAGATGTCAGAATAGTTTTGTGGGCAGACTCATAACGCCTGCAACTGCATACAGTGAAATTCTGGGTTTTAATGCAGACTGCAGTGGCATTTACAGGATGATCAATAGAAACAGGAAGCTCCTGAGCTCAATTTTGATCTATATTGTCAGGGTTTCAATTAATTTTGAAGAAACACTGTAACTCCTCCATATAGAATCACCTACCACTCCCAACGACACGCCCATCTATGAAGCAACCATCGAATCACAGCCATCTTCCTACTGCTCCCCTTCCGTTAAACGACTCCACTCTGCATCACCCCGGTTGTTGGACCTTAGGTTTATGCTTATTGACCCACATGAGTAACTTCACTTGCCTAGTTACGGTGAGATTCTGTATTGTTTAGTAGTGTGTCCACCCAAAGCACCATCAAACCACTTGAAGTAGTGCAGGATCTTTTGAAAGAGACCTCAAAAATAAGAAAGAAACCATGTGTTTTACATGGTACACTGTCAAATAAAAAAAAAAAAAAAAAATCTTATCTCAAATTCTTGAACAGTACTGCACGGTGCAATTTAACACTGTAAAAAGTGTTAAATTAACTCCACAGATTAAGTCCCTCTATGTAGAGTTAAACTTACTCTCTGGAAGATTTAAATTATCTATTTAATATGATAATTCCATTCATTTATTTCCAGAATTCTGAATGAAATATGACAATACCTCAAAAACCCTGACTTTGTCACTGAGTTAAATGAACTTTATTCAGAGCATTTGGTCTCATTCTGAATTCAGTTAATTTTAAAATATAATATACCCTCAGAAGTACCAGTGTCACATGGAATGTTACCTAGAAATTCAACAAGATGGAAGAATTAAATATAAACATTTATGGATTTAATAGAAAGGCAACCCTTAATCAGCAGCAGGTGTGAAAACTATTATTATTTTTTTCTTTTGAAGTGGTGTTTATTAAAAAAAAAAAAAAAAAACAATTTTTATTACAGGACTGTAATAGCTTGTTTAGCCCTAAAATCTTTTTTTTTTTTTTTTTTTACAACAAGTAAAGTCTATACAAGATCCTTTTGGGACTACAAAGTCCATGTCCACAGGAGGAGCTAATAATTATGAAAATCGTTGCATCATAAAAATAAGAAATTCATAATAATCTAAAATCATGATAAATAGATAAATACATAACAAAACAATACAAAGCCGTCTGAGCAGCCTCATAAATAAATAAAATCATAAATAACATTCAAAAATATATCTTTGGCCATATAAGGCCAATCGTGTAGACGACTCCTCTCCATATAAACTTGGAATCCAGGTCAGGGTTTTCTACAGCAAGCAATGCAATTTCATCCCTAAACAGGAAGATGAAAAACAGGAAACCATAACTGAAAAATAACAAACCAACTCCATTCAGGCACTTTTTAAAGATGTCAGAAAAAATTGCATCTTCTAATGGTTCTATGTGTGTGAGCAGAGCTGAATAATTATAGACCAAACACATCAACGTATAAGTTAACCAAACATGGTACTTCTCTTTAGCCTATGTTGTTTTTTATAAATAATATATATATATATATATATATATATATATATATATATATATATATATATATATATATATATATATATATATATATATATATATATATATATAAACAATAGCAGGTTATGTTAGTACTTAAAAAGTTAACTCATAACAGACGAAAGAATGGACAAGACAAAAAATAATTCAAACATAGTCTAGGGCTGGGCGATAAACCGATTTTATCGATTAACATGACTCTTTAGCATATATCAATGTTTGAATGAAAATCGATTTTATCTTTAACAAAATATTATCCTTAACAAAATAATCTAGAATGTGAGCTCGCCCTCTGAATTTCTGTAGAATGTGCGCGCCTCACCTTTCGCCACTCGTGTTTGCCATATTTTAAGATAAACAGTGGCATCGAGTGGCAGCAGCAGTTTTAACAGAGCGATATCTTCCTCTCCGATATGGATTACGGATTGATGTCGGTCTGTCACATCTGCCACACATGTGTAGGTTACGCTACCCTTTTAAACCTACCCTCATTAACATTGAAAATATGTTTACAATGAAATCACGAATAGAGCATTGTAATAGACCTCCAAATTCAAGATATGTCTTTCATGTATGTTTAAAAAAGCCCCAGGAAATTAATTAATCAACTGTTTTATACAGTTCACTAAAGGTATTTGTGCACGCAACTGGTCTGCAGTTTCATCGAAGACGCTATTAAGTCACATCTGTCCAAGCGTTATTATTAACAATTCATTTAATTGTAAAACTAAGTAACAATTAGACAAATTGCAAATTGGTCCGTAATTTGCAAATTGAGCTAATAAAAAATCTAATAAAAATTTTATTAAAAAATCGATTTAAATCGTAATCTGGGATTTTTTTTAAGCCATACCGCCCAGCCCTATCATAGTCATCTACTTTTGAATGTTATCACACCATTCTGAAAAAGGAATTTGGGATTTTTCCCAGCATTTTTTACCGTTGTCGTCAAAACATTCAAATGAGTGGGTAACGGCTTCACCTACTGGCAGCTTGATTCTGGGCTCTAGTATCAGTTTCTCGATATAATAAGCATGGGGTTAGTTTTGGTTTAAGGGTAGGGGTTAAGTAACTTTTCAATAACCTAATAAAGTTGCACAACATTAATCCATTAAGGCTTAACCAAGTGTGTCTCACATGGCTGCCGGAGTGAAGCCAAACCGCTCCGATCGCCCTCATGGTGCTGGTGGCAGAATGATTTCCAGCCAATACAAGTCTATGGGAAAAAGACGAATTGTAAAAAATATTTCCTCAGAGAGTACGCTGTTTAATGGTTTTAATGATTTTGAAAAGTTATCTATACAGTGAACAAACTTTTTTTTCTTGGCTCAAATTCATTTTCGTGTGATTCACGATTGCAAAATTTTCTCCTAAGTAAACGCGGCGGGTTTGACAGCTTTGATTGACAGCTACACTGAACTGAGCGGATCATTTACGCCGCAAACAATGAATTCAGAGAAGTTGTTCTCAAATTCTTGTTCATAATAACAAAAAAAAAGGATTTATGAGAGAGACTCGAGGCGTAGCTCTGAAACCATGATGGTTCCATCCTTATCAGGAAGTTGTGTGTGCACTGGTCAATGGTTGCCTCCAGTCCAGCTCGAAAAAAGCCTCATATTTGCCCAATGGCAGAAGCGGTGTCATGTCGTCCATTTTTCTTTACAGTACTTGCAAAGAAAATGTATCGGTTAATCACGTTAAAAGAACTAGCACTAGCCCATACTTTTATACTTGGTTGTTAAGAACCTACTGCACCTACTCAGGGCTGCCAGTAGTTGGAGTATGGACCCAGCATTTCTTTGGGAGTATGATTTAAAGGTCTGAAAATAAAAAAAGTTGGAAAAACAACAAAATAGTGTCAGGAAAATGCAAGTCTAAGTTTCTCTCGAAGCCAGTGTGAAAACTAAACAAAAATAAAAAGTATTTTCAGTTTTTGCTTTCTGTGGGGGTGCTGGATGTCACATCCGATTGGCTTTCTGATCTTTCTCCAAAAATCCCTGCGAGAGTTTTAAAGCGAGGTCCCCACTCGTTGAGGTAATTGTAGTCCTCCTCTGTTTCTGCTTTTACTGACTCTATCGAACTCAAACTCTCGGCCACCGAGCCTTCACCCTCGTACGCGTACGTTGCCAGCGAGTCATACGGTGGTGCTGAGGTGTCACCATCATGCTCTTGGAGCCTCTGCCTGATGAAGTTGCTGATGTCGTTGCTATTCTGCGAACCGTTTGGTTTTCGTGGACACAGGCCCTGATCTGGTTTAACATCCCGGCGGAACAAGTTTTCCTTAACGACTTTGGGGTTGCGGAGTGTGCCCATGTCGAAAGCATGCGTGTCCTCCTCGCCACCTCCTTCATCATCATAATGGATGACATTGTCACGGATGTCCTCCTTCGATGTCATGAGAGTTTCTTTCTTCTTTTGTCGTCGAACACCAACATAGAGGACCACTATCACTGCAAGAAACAGACCAAAAAATGTTTTTATTCATAATCTTCATATAATAATGGAAATCTCTATAAGAATTCAAAAGTAGAAATGTATTATGAATCTTTATCAAGTTTATCCACTGAAACATGATATAAGGGATGATCATGTCACTTAGGATTTACTCTTTTACTCCCTTTTTTAGGAAGATACTTTTTTTTTGCATTAATATGTAAATTCATATATAATATTTAGTTCCAATACATTTATTTACAAAAATATCTATGTTACCCATCCCCCTTTAGGGAAAAACTGGTGAATTTCCATAAATCAGTTTTTAAGCAAGAAGTTGCATCACTTGGATCTTTAGAAGGCCATGGGAAGAGCTCATGGAAAGTTCTCTCAATGTCTCATTTACATATTTGTTGATTTTTTGATGATATCTTGGAGGGTCAATTCTGTCATTTAACTTAAATAAAGAATAACAAAAAAATAGCACCCATCTTTTAATTACGATAGACCAATAGCCAGTTTGAATATTCAGGTATGTTTGCTATTGGAATCTGTTTTGAAATCAAGTCGAGTAGAACAAGAATTTTGAAAAGTTACAACAAGCAAATGGCGCCCATTTGGTGGAACGGCTCACAGGCATATCATACTTTTTTTTTAAAATAAATATTTGAATATTAAGTGGAGATTCTATAGGGGTCCTGGGGAGACTTTTGTGAATTTTGATTTCTCCAATTATTTTTTCTCCAACTGCTCCTCGTTATGCTGTGGGTACAATCAGGGAACAAAATGGGCAGAAATGCGACAGAGAGCACTGGAAACACTCATGCTCTTTCAATCAAAGGCAGACTTTAAAGCCCCTCAGTTTTCTATGATTGGCAAACAGCTTCTGACTGCACTCATCATTTAGAGGCAGGATGGAAACTGCTGTAGTGATGTTTTCCTCCATCTGATGGACTCCCTCACTCAACACATGTGTCCATATTTTACACTTTCTGCTACTCTTCTGAGAAAAAAATGTCCTTAAGGACATAAAGATAGACACATCAATACAAAAAAAGATGAATGGTTAGTTGTAGAGATTCTCTGGTTGCCCTATCCTTGGGACAATTTGCCATGCCATGTGTCGCTTCTGATGTTGCCATCAATTTTTGGCTATTCACAAATATATGTTTGCATCCGGCTCACTAATACTCTCTGGATGTGCAGAACCATTCCCAAAAAGTGCAGGTCAAAAAATATAGAATACAGCATAACATTCCCTGTTTGTAAATGTAAAGCCACAATATCTATTGCATGGCAAACAAACCATGGATATCAGCGGCTTAGGAACTACATCTACTTCAAGTTTCAACAGTGATGAACATTTTTTTCAGTTTTTCGAAAACACAATGGAAAATATGTCACTGTTAAATACATCCAATATTCCAGAAGAGATGAACATGAGCAGCATGTGTTTTTAATGTTTGTTCATGTCTTTATAGTGTTTGAAAACAATTATTCATTTAGAAAAGAAAACGATCTTTAACAAACTGAAACGTAAACACACACAATTCAAAAGAGCAAGTCCAAATTTCTAACAGAACATAAAAGGGAATTTTAACCTCCTCCACTTGAGAAAACGCAATAAAAACCTTTTTTATAGAGTAACCGTCAAACTACTCTTCACTTTGAGTCTAAAATCAAAGTCTTGTCATTGTTTTTGTCAAAACTCACCATTAGCAGTGTATTCCTGCTATGTTTCTTCCTTTTTTTCTCAAAGCATGTCAACCTCCAGCTCTCATTTCTAACCTAATACAACAAATGGTGCACTTTTTGATCACATGACAATTATGGCGTGCACACTCAGCAAACAACTTTGTTTTGTAAAATAAAAGGATTCTCAAGTTTTTATCACACTTTTGCTTGCCTTTGTTTTCCAGACAGAGATGCCTCTCTGCTTCTGATTGGCTGGATCATAAGGGTCTTCCAATGAGACTCGTTTGTGGTCTTACATTAGTGGGATTGACTAACTGTCTGGATCAAACCAGCACTTAAAAAAATGCTGCAGCTCTATTTACTGCTGTTTAACGAGTTATCACAATCCAGTGTGAATAATCTGAATACAACTGATAATATTGGATGCAAATACGATGTTTGGTTTCAAAATGCAATGAGCGACAAAAAAAGAGGTAGTGCCAAATCTGAAGTGTATTGTGTTCACATTTGAAAAGCCCTTAATCAATTTTATATATATATAAAAAAAACTATATATGCAGTGTAGTGCAGTCCTGCTGTGTCTGTTTCTTTCCAAATTGTGATGTTTTCACAAAACACCAAAACTCCCTTAAACCAAGCAAAGAAGATACATACTGTCATCTGCAGTAAAAGTTTTGAATAGTTTTATAGTCATTCCACAAAGATGTAACAGAATCAAACTCTTTTTCAGGGAGGCGAAAGGAGAAACTGATGGACATAACTCTGCAGTTTGGAACAGTGAGTCCAAAATTCTGATGCTGTTTAACCAATCTATTCTGAAACCAGGCCCTTGATTCAATATCGATTTTGTTTGTTATTATGTTTTTAGCCATTTTATTAAAAAAATAATTTTATTGATGCCTTGGATTTATCGCATTTTAGATTTGAATCTGTATTTGAAATGTTTATGTTTGTTTGACTTTCAGGTCTTTTGTGAAAGTTTGGAACAGAAAGTTTCGATTTTTCCTCAAACCATTTTTGTGCTAAAGAAAACACTTTTCACTTCAATTTGTCTAACTGGACTTGTGACGTTTTGGAAAAATAAAGTCTTCAAGCAATGTATAAACCAAAACAAATCAGTACTATTGTAAATATGACCTATCCTTATTTAGTTTATAACATTAAAACCCAACAATACTCTGCATATTTTAATAATTTTTACAACTGCACAAATGTTGTATTGTTACACTGGCTGGGTATATAAACCATAGTAAGGTAATTAAGACACATTATGTTTACACTGCACAAAGCTGCTTGCCATAAATTGTTGTCTTAATTAGTGTCTTAATCGTCCGCTTGAGTTAGCAAGCCCCACACCCTTGTGTTAGAGACGAACACCCCTGTGAAACAGAGTTGTAATACATACAAACACAGAGTCAGAGCTGTGATGGAGTTTGTTATAACTTCAGGGTGAGTCGAAGCATAAAACTTCACACCT
This sequence comes from Danionella cerebrum, assembly GCA_007224835.1. Taxonomy (NCBI): domain Eukaryota; kingdom Metazoa; phylum Chordata; class Actinopteri; order Cypriniformes; family Danionidae; genus Danionella; species Danionella cerebrum. The sequence goes on along the minus strand of SRMA01024835.1, from coordinate 52,667 downwards.
CTACCATCAAAATCAGAATACAGCAGCAAATCCACTCCAGTTGTTTATAGCAGCCTTTGTGAGATGGCAGCGCCCCCAAGTGATTCGTACATGCATTGCAGCTGTTACACAATCAGACATGATGCTTTTTTTTTTACTTGACTGGTGTATTATGATATGTTTGACAGGTTATGATATGCCTTCATCTTCAGTAGACTGATCTCTGCTCTGTGACTGCATCCGTGGAGCAGGAAATGGGTCAGTCTGACAAATGGAGGCAGATAAAGGCTAATCTCCAGCTCAACAGTGTGTTCTCTTTCTGATCCGAGTGTTCGGGTATGTTCTGGGTGGCAGCTTAACCCAGGATGCATTGAATCTGCATCACTAGCACACCAGCTGTCAGACTTTGAGTCTTCACAGAGGTTACTGCAGCAATGGCCTTTAAATATTTTCCAAATCTTGTTCCTCAATTCATGCAAAATGTAAGGTTTTAGATTTAAGGGTTATTCTTCAGGTGTAATCTTATGGCTTTTGCCTTAAAGGGGTCATGACATTTCTTTATTTTTAATTATGTTGTTTACATTGGTCTAATTGTATGAGAAATGCGATTCTTTTACTCAAAAATCTCTGTTATTAATTAAAATCACATTCGATCTCTTAGTTTTCTAGTCCAGGCTTATTCCAGATTGAATGTGATCATATTCCTTCGAAACTACTCCAAAGTTACTCAAGTATTGGTTACTCATTTGCATATTCTTGATGTGTAATCAAAGAGGACTTGACTATCAATGTTGAAATGAGAGGGAGATTAGAGTGATCAACTAAGAGCAAGTTCAATATCAAGCGATCAACCCCATATTAAATCAACATTAATAGATGCTGTAATGACGTTTGGAGGAAACGATATACAACCGTAACTCTATGAGCCAGAATCTGATCCCGAATCAGATGCAAATGCACCTTCACCACCTGGGTATCCGGGCTTCATACCCGAACGTTCCAATACACTAGAGCTGTAGACTAAGGAGCCAGTATAGAAATGACTTCATTACGCCAAGATGTAATCAGAGAGAAGTATTGCTTGGAGCATCTGGTTTGATTGGCTGATCTGATCTGAAGGGTTTGCGCTGTGCTGTCTGGATTAAGCCAGACCTGAAGCTCAAGTGATTTGTATTTGATGGTAACAGAGTGACTTATATTGAAGCTATTGTGCTTTAATCAAAATAAACGTTTTATTATTTTTTACAATTAGCTTGGTGGTTGCACCGTCTGCTGGTGCACGGTAGTGTATGGATTGATTTTGGTCATGGTGGAGCATTTTAAAGTGAAGACAATTACCATTTTCAGGTGAAAACGTATTTTGGCCTTGGCACTTAGCAGACGGTCCCTAAGGGTCAACGGCTCATAGACTGCAATGTTTTTTTGGGAAACATTTTTGATACAAATCGTTTTTGCAGTTTGTGCAACACTCAAACACTGTCTTGAACGTTTGTGTCTTGAACTGTTGAGCAGAGAAATTGCCCATAGCTAAAACTGCCCCTGCTTACAGCAAAAAAAATCCCAAGCTCCATTATGTTTTCAACATATAGTGCTTGTTTTAACTTTTTTTATCACATTTTTGCTAACTGAAGTAACAGCCATTGACTGTTTATAACAGGTCCCATTTCTGTTCATACTTTGTCTATTTTCAGTTATTCTGAAGCACTTCAAACATGTCCAATTTGAGATCAAAAACCCTTTATAAGAAACCTATGGGTAACGTCAGTGCCCCTCAGTTCATGTTCTTTACAGTCAATGGTTACAACACTGAAAATAAGCTTTTTTTCATTAAACAAGAGAAAATTACACAAATAAACACATTAAAATATTAAATATGCAATAAAAAAAATCTAAAAACAAGTCAAAATGTGAACACTAGTCCAAAGTAATTTACCGAGGAGCATCTGTCAAAATCTGGCAGTACCTAAACTAATTTGTTAAATTGTGAACGTCCCGATTGCTGAAATCTCAGCCCAAGGTTCTTTGAGGATGATTGAGCCACAACCCCATTTTAATAAGAATACTCTTACTTAATGACCAGCCAGCCCACACAAATTACCATGGAAACGAGCCCATAAAAGCCTCTGCTTCAGTCCACACTATCACCCCTGTACACCGTATGTAAATAAAGTATATATATATATATATATATATATATATATATATATATATATATATATATATATATATATATATATATATATATATAGATATATATATATATATATTTGCTTCTGCTAAGTTTACACAGACTTGATATTAAGCTAATGACACTATTCTAACTAAACGATCAGAATAAGGATATATTTTCTAACAATAAGCTACATAATCTATACCCTACAAGTCTAAACTATTTTTATCTAAATATTCAGCTTTGCTTAGTTTTCCATTTTTTGCAGTGCAGATAGACAATCAAAATAAACAATGGCTTCATTTAAAAAAAAAAAAAAAAAAGCTTAATTTTAGTCTATTTGAACCAAAAAAAAGGGAGACAAATTGTGCATTATTGTTGAGTAGACCTGACAGTCAAGCAGCGTTTCAAAAACTTTTATCTCTTTTGGATGTTTCCTTACCCAGAAGTATGACAATGCACACCAGAATGGCGATCAGAGCTCCAGTACTGAGGCCCACCGGGAGGAAGATGGCTTCGGCACTGCAGGTTAATAACGACCCCTCCCTGTCACAGCCACAGACACGAATGGTGAGAGTACTGGTGCTGCTTAGCATCTGCAGGCCTCCGTCTTCAATCACTATTGGGAGATGGTAAAGCTCCAGAGAACGACGCTTGAATCCACTGCGGAGGGCCACCACACCAGCCGTGTTATCTGAGGAAAGAAATAATTACATTTTCTTCCGTTCAATACATATTTTAGTTTACTTTGGCTTTGTGGCAATCATGGCAGCGGCATCCTTCCAGTTGTGAACAGTGATTTGTCCTTCTGACCCTGTGAGTGCATTTTGTTTCTTTCTTCGAAGACTTTTATGAAATTATTCAACAGTACGAGTACTTTCTTGTGTTTTTGTGGATGTTGAATGCCCTCAGCAGAAACTGTCTCCTTGTCCTAGTGAATCACATCTGCAGGGAGTGCTAATGGCTGAAGTGAGGACGGTACCTCACAGAAAGCAAAAAGGAGCTTGTGAATTTTCATTGCTAAATTAGAACATCACATTGGATAAACCAAAAAAAAAGCTAAAATATTTATATACTAGTTAAAAAATTAATATATCAATACTTCATATCAAATAAAAGGTTTACATTTATTCATTCTCCAGTGCACATCGGGCGAGAGGTACATCCTGGACAGGTCCACATCGCAGGGACTGTGTGGAAATATGTGAGTGATTCCTTCCTTCCTTCCTTCCTCCTCCCTCCCTCCCTCCCTCCTTCCTTCCTTCCTTCCTTCCTTCCTTCCTTCCTTACAACTGTTAATGAGGAACAAGGGACCTTTAAAAGGATTCCGTTCAGCAGTCCCCAACCTTTTTCACACCACAGGCCAGTTTAATGCAGGCATTTGATTACACAGACTGGTCCTGAGAAAACGGCCCATTATAGAGCTGGTACTGGCATATTATGCAGAGTGGGCTTGTTGTGTGCAAATCATCTGTAGTAATAAATCCATATTTCAAGTAAGACCCCAGAAATTGTCTGTTAAAAGCTTGTTTTTTCCTAAATTTTTCTGTTTCTTCCTCCTTTTGCTAACTAGTAGGATCAGATTTGAAGATCTAACCGAGACGATACAGGTATTTTCCTTTTGGGAACCAGGATCAATTGATATAGGGATTAGTACTAGACCCCAGACTGGTGATCCGGTTTCAACTTTTTATTAATACATTCATAATTTACATCATGAAGCCATTGGTGAATATAGAGAAACTTACTTCCATAGTCTCTGATGGTGAAATTTTTGCTCTTAACCCCCTCCTGAGGCGATCTGAATGAGAATCGGTGTCCAGCTTGCGGAAGATCCTGATCCACAGCACTGATCACATGAATCACCTGTGCTCAAAAAATGTATTTCATTATTACAATCATCAGTAGTAAACCAGTAACAGGTGTAAGCACAAGCGTAACTCAATCTTGCAGTTTTACTCTGCACAACATCAGTCCCGACCCTTACTAACACCCCCTCAGGTGCTCTGGTGTTTTTTTGCAGCTTTCTTTGGTCAATCTAATTTAGTTTTGTCTAGCATAATGTTTGGGGCAGTGTTAATGTCACCATAATAACCAACTGATGTACAACAAATGGGTTTGAAAAAAAAGTTACAGAAGGCAACAGATAAAATGAAGTTTAAACTTTACTAGAAAAGGTAAAGCAATGCTAGGTTTTGTTTAATATGCACTTTGACAATACAACCATAAAGCATTAATAACACCATTGCGCACCACTGAATAATAGTGTGCACAGTTATTATTTGGAGCATATCACCCCATTTAATTCTCAGATCGTATAGCTGCAGTTTGTTTCCCAGTGGAATGCAAATAAGTGCGACAATTGCTTCCCCTGGAAATCTGGATAAGGCGAACCAATCAGAACATGGTTTTAAGAATCTCAAGGTGTTTCCAGAAAACGCTACAAAATTCATCAGAGGTTTAGGCAACGATCCATGGACGTGATATCTGAGGCTGAGACTATATGGTATAAACTTCTATTTCAGGCTTTTGGCACATTTTAACTGGATTATTCTTTCTCATACCATCAGACTCCTAAAAAAGATCCATATATCTGAAGCCCAAATAAACTAAGAGCACCCATTACACTCCTCTGCAGCTTGTAGTGATGGGTCGTTCATGAACTATTGTTTCATTTTAAACAAATCTTTGATGTGACTCCTTGATGTGTCAGAGAAGGATTTGTTCAGTAGCATTGAAGAGGAAACAACACCATGATGCAACGCGCTGCTTACGAATGTAAACATTGAATGTTCTGCAAGTGGTTTTGTATCATTATCAAACAGTGCTGTCAAAATTAGCACATAAACGTGTGATTAATGTGAAATTTTAAATGTGTTAAAAAATTAACGTGGTTCTAAGTTTTTTCGTAAGAAGTATGGATAAGAACAAGAAAGGACTTTTTTTCCACAGTCTGTTGCACTCAGCCTTTAATTTCTGCCTTTTTGCCCATTTCATAGTTTTTCCAGGGTATTTACATTCGCCTTGTCAAGTGATTGGACTTCAGTCACATGATCGTTTCACAAAGCCTGGTCATTCGTTCATTTAGTTTTGTTTATTCCTCCTCCTTTGGTGAAGTCTTATGTTATTCAGGTTTTCCCTACGAGGGTCTTTTATATTTGCTTTTGTGCTTATATTACTAACAATAAACTAGTTTGGAGGATATTGATTGTTTATTGCAACATTTCTTAATGTTGCTTACATGAGAAAATTTGTGTTACAAGTTACAAAAATTTCAGTAAACAATCTTTTTCTGAGTTTCTTTTTCGGAGTTAATATTATTATTTACATTTTTAGCCTTCAGTCTTTTAATTGCAATTAATTGCAAAAAAATTTGCAATTAATAAGTTAGTTAGTTAATTGAAATAACTTAGTTAATTGAAATGTTTTAATGATTAACCTGCACTTGATTATCAGATCATGTTTACCAGGTCCTAGTTCTAATGACTTAATTTCTAAACATAAAAATGATTCTTGCACTTGTGTAACAGTTCTTCACAAAGTTTGTAATTTATAAAGCACTGTGAAGCATATTCAAATGCCAGACACATCTATGAAAGCTTTTGTTTATTTCGGCTCAGAAATGTTTAAACAGGAACCCGTGTGGTTTTTCTTTCCCACTCTGGATCTAAACCTGATTAGTTGCTCCCTTGCATCTAGAAAGAACAATACACCTTGTTTCAACATTACTAGCAGATCGATTTTCTATGTCTAATGTGTGCCTGCAGTCCCTGCGTGCTGCCCACACTCTCGTTGGCATCACCTGTTATATGCCTGCCATTAGAGCCACAGGTGCATGCTGGGTAAAGCCATTAGCACAGCACTAAAGCATCGCTCAGAGCCCAGGATTCAACTCTGCAATGCACCAATTAAATGAAGTTGAAATACCAGCTGAAATGAACTAATAATGAATGAAATGGTACATAAATACATATTTCATAATTGTAATCAAATAAAAACAACACATATTTGAACGGTTACGCACATAAATTGCTTGTATACATTTAAGCAGGTTATACAAGATTAAGAACCACACCCCCTTCCCTTACCAGCCATGCCGGCCCATTCACACCTCTCCACAGTCACAGACAGCAGGAAAGGGTTTAATGAGAGTGTCAGAGTGTGGAGTCTGTCGTACATCACCTAAAATGGCTCATTAGAGCAGAATTGCTTTTGGACATGCTAACATACACACATGCATACAAAACCATTTGTACTGACTCACCTGGCCGGCTTTGGCGCTCTCACACACAAAGGTCTCGTAAGGCATGGCCAGCTCTGGTGGAAACTCATTAATATCCAGAACATGAACTGTGACGGCCACTCTGCTGGTCAGCATGGGGTTATCTGCACCAAACAACATTCAAATTGTTTCGTATTAGCGTCCAGCACAATAAGCGTCACAGACCTGAAGCTTTATTCATGGAGGGGTCTATATTTTTTTAGCAGTAGTGTCTGGGGGAAAAATGTGTGGATAATTTTTGACAGTGATCTTTCTTTTGCCAAATAAATACATTGGAACGGTTCAGAAAATAAATACATTGCTTGTATTTATTTGTAAGTGGATTATAACAATATATATATATATATATATATATATATATATATATATATATATATATATATATATATATATATATATATATATATATATATATACCAAAAATGCAAAAAAAAAAAAAAAAAAAAAACAAGAGGAACCTCTCCTAAACATCAAGCCTTGTTCATCTTGTGTGGAGCCACTTCGAAAGTTTGAGGGGTTTTTATAGTACAAACTATAGTACGAGACACAATGTGTGCTAAAACATTTTTTTAGGTCACTAACTAAATGGTTCACTGACCTTTTCCACAATAAAAAAAAAAAACATTTATTGTTCTGAATAAAGATCAACATTTTTGTTTTAATGTTTTAGAACCTTTCAAGGGTATATAGCCCTTTTTATATGAACACTTTCAGAAGTGTTCTCAGACTAAATAAAATATAATATGAGCATCAGGGTACAATAAAAAGAGATCAGTTGCATCCCACAACTACACTGCCACCATGTGGTTTGAACCAGTGAGGGGGAACATCCTATTCTCTCAATATATGCATTCTATTAATAAAAACAACAAAAAATAGATCCCATCTTTTGATAGACCAAAATACTTTTTTTCTGCAGTTTTACAGAGGTTTTTTGTTTTATTTGATAGCTGATCTCTTTTCTGTTTGGAATGATCTCAAACAGATCAGGGTTGTGAGATGAGATCAGAGAGTCTGGGAGAAGAGAGGGAGAGAAATTATCTGCACTTATCCTCCCCTGGGGTCCCGTACCCAGGCGAAACCTGCGGTTGACCTTGATGAATAAGAGCAATCGTTCTCGAGTGTGCGAATGTGTGAATTGTTGCCTGTTACACTCAGAGGCTGCAGAAGGGCCTCTATGGCTGGACATAAACCTGTATACGTGACAACTCATCATTTTTTAGCTCTGACACTTAAGCTCCAAAATGTCCAGGATGACACTGCTACTGTTTCACTATCGAGAGAGCTCAGGTAAATAAACGTGTGCCCAGAAAATAAAGTCAAAATCGAATCACCCCTCGCTAGTGCAGTGAATTCTCCAAGGCCCGAGAAATAATGGCAATTCTCTCGTCAAACTATGGACCTCAAGAGACCCAGATGCAAGGAATACTTTCTGTGGGGCCATTTGGCCTGTCCCAAGAGCTTTCGACACATTCTTAATCAATAATACAGTGAGGGAAGTAAGTTTGCAAGATCTCCCCCTTAGAAATCATGGATTGTCTGAAATTTGAAATTTTCAGCGTAGAGGTGCATGTCCACTGTGAGAGACATAATCTAAAAAGACAAATTCAGAAATCACGATGCAAAATTTTTTAACTATTTATTTGTTTGATACAGTTGGAAATAAGTATTTGAACACCATCAGCTAGAATTCTATCAGCTAGAATTCTGACCCTCAAAGACCTGTTAGTCCACCTTAAAAAGCCACATCCACTACATTTATTATCCTAAATTAAATGCGCCTGGTTGAGATCGTTTGATCTGAACTCTCATCTGAACTAAAAACAAATGAAGACAAGAAAAACATGCTTTTTGGGAAAATACAGCCAACGTACTCGCTTGTGCATTGGATTATGGGTTGCAGTGTGTCTGCTTACAAAGCAGTGTTTATCACAGCAGCTTGTGGCCAAACTGCTCCGAGCATCATGTGCTACATGCATCATCAAGGGTCAAAATCAAGCAGTAGTCTGTCCATTTTGACCATTTTTCCCAGCCTACTGCCATTCTATTCTCTGATGTTAATTTCTGTGTGCCTCTTCGTTCTAACCGATTAAAAAGTAGGAAATGGAAATGCATACAATGATGTATGGAACCAGTGAGTACCCTGTATGATGTCACATGGTGTTTTTTCAACTAGTACGGACCAGAGCGATCATAGCCCAGTTACACAATTTCACCTCATGCGGAAGTCACATCACATCAAAGTTCCTCCCAGCTGAACTTTCTGAGCAGAAGGGTATCCAAAATCACGCGACGTATGCAGGAGCTTCCACTTTCGCATTGCCAAACATCATTCCATTCAAACCAATGGAACTTTTTACATAGTGTAAACGAACTAGAGGTGTGAAAGCACCTTTAATAAACTCCTAACCCTAAACAATTTTATTGTTTCAATCAAACTCACTATTTTATTGTAGCATTCAAAACAGTTCAAGGATTTCACCAGCAGAGCTCTGGTTGGGATTCATAAACCGGTAAAATAGACAAAAGTGTCTGGCTTCACTGGCACACTTCGACTGGCCACTCTCCTACTTGAATCAGAATCGTGTTTATTGCCATGTAAGTGAAGGGGATTCACATTACTAGGAATTTGCCTTGATTGGTGATTGGTGCACACAAAGAACGTATAATAATTTACATGAAACTAAGATAAAATTAAGGTAAATAAACTATTGGACCAGACTATTGATGCACAGTGTGGACACCAAACTTTAAAAGTGTACTGTATGTACAGATTAAAATAAATTTTCAAAGTATTGTGCTGTAATCTTTTCCTATAATCTATCATGTGGTTACATAACATTACATTTACATTTATGTATTTAGTAGATGCTTTTATCCAAAGTGACTTACATTGGGAGTAAACATCAAGTAGTTTGGTACAAAGTGGATTGATCAGAAGACATACACATAGAATACTTTCAAGCTAGTACAGAAAATGTATTCAAATCAGTGCTTCAGAGGGGTTTGGATTTTTATTTTTTTTAAGTTAGTAAGTGCTCTCGAAAGAGTAGAGTTTTTAGCTGCTTTTTGAAGATGTAAAGAGATTCAGCTTTCCGTAATGGGACGGCAATAGAATTCCACCAGCCAGGAACTGTGAAGGAGAAGGTCCTGGTGAGAGATTTTTATGCCGCTCTGAGATGGGACCAACAGACGCTGTTCATTTTCTGGAGGGGACGTAGAGCTGGAGGAGTTCGTGAAGGTATGAAGGAGCGGAGCCTGTGACTGTCCTGTATGTCAGCGTCAATGATTTGAACTTGATTCGAGACTCAATGGGAAGCCAGTGGAGAGAGATGAGGAGAGGGGTGACGTGTGCTCTTCTTGTTTGCTTGAAGATCAGTCGAGCTGCTGAGTTCTGGATTATCTGAAAGGGTCTGACTGCACATGCAGGAAGTCCAGCGAGAAGAGCATTGCAGTAGTCAATGACTTCTATAACACTGTGGTCCTAAATATTAAAATTTAAAACTGTTCAGAGTAAAAAATTAATATACTTGAACCTTTTTAAATTGTTAATACCTGTGGTATCGTGGATAATTATTACATATTCACACATTCATTTCTGCATAGAATAATACTGTTTTGTGATTGTAGTACCTTTTAAAACCAGTAGAGGGTGATTGAGGTTTACATGGATAATACATTTGTTATAGAAGAGAAGAGAACGTATGTGTAACATAGAAGTGTTGTTCCGAGAAATAAAGTACCTTTAACTTATGCAAAGTGTCAAAAGCTAACTTTATTTAAAAATGTTACAATGCCTGTAATGAATATTATGTCACATTAATTTAAACTTAAAAAAAAAAACTATCGGTATATGCAATTTAGGATTAGTTGTTTGTACCCCTATTCTAATATTAACGCATTTGTGCTAATGAAAGAACATATGAAAAAATAATAATAATAAAAGAGTGAATGACACGTGTCGTGGACGATCCATTAGTCTGAGAGTGCCAGTCTTGCTGGTTGCGCAGTCAGACTCTTCTCCATTTGATTTCTAGGGAAATAAGATTTCCAATATTGTAATGTATCAATAATAATACTTATACTTAAAATAGTTACTTAAGTACGTTTTTGAAGACTTTGTACTTGAGTTTTGTTGTACTGTTCATTACTGTTCATCTATGAAAGCCTGTTACTTTCATAAAAGGAGCAAATGAAAACACAGGGATTAAAAAAAGAAAACAATGCAATTTGCGAGCTTTGACGAATCATCGACTTCCTTCTTTGCTTCCATAAATTCAAATCTGATTTTGACAAATCAGCAGCTAGTTCTTGGTTCGAAACCAGTTAAAACTCATGACAACTGTCTTCAACCAAAACCAAGAATCAGCATCAAACTATGCTTCAAATAAACACCTGATATAAACCACTTAGAATGTCTGTTGGAGAATGCAAAATAACCGTTAGGAGAACAATACTCCAGATCTGAATGACCTTGAACAATCTAAAGACTTCTTTTTTACAGAAAGCTGCTCTTCTCTAAAAGTGGTGCTGGGAAAATACGGTTCACAGTCTAAACAGTTTTATTTAGTTTATTTTTAAGTTCTGCCCAAATTTTTGTCAGGTTTGACACTTCATCTCATTTTTTTAACTACCAGTCCAAACAAAAGCAATAAACAGCTGAACACCAATGTAATTTGAACATTTTGAGACCGAATATCAAGGTTGCTGATATTTTGTATTATGAATGTTGATGCTTTTATTCATTTATTTTTGATTCCAATAAATTTGTTCAAATTGTAAAGATTTAGGTTCCAAAGATGAATGTCAAAAGTATGTGAACAAATGTTAAATTATGTCTGTGTGTATGAAGCAAACATTTTTTTCTTAAAAAAAAAATAAAATCTTTTCAATGTATATTCAGCTGTATTATTCAAAAAATAATAATAATAATGATGATATTTTAATATATACAAATGTGCTTAGGTACAAAAATAGTTAGATACTTTCATACTTTTACTTGAGTAGAATTCCTGGCAAGGACTGTAACTTTTACTCAAGTAAACTGAAGACATCCAGTGTTTCACGTATAAGTGCATGCAGTGTTCCAAGTACAGCGGTCCAGTAAACCTAAAAAAATAAACACTTGGGAAAGCTGGGATATAAGAACTCTTCTCAAAGCATAAGTTTAATTGGCAACCATCAGATATGTGCCAGAAAAGTTAAAACATCCTTCACAAATGTGAGGAAAATCCAGCTCAAAGCTTTAGACTTCAATTATTCGATTTGCCACTAGGTGGCGATGCTCCATAAGAGATAAATAAAGGATTCTCCAGATAAAGCGCTTCATTTCAAACGTAAAATGTCTATTGCTGTTCTAGCAGCAAATCAGTGACACCATAGCTTTGTATACAAAAGCCAAATATCAACTACACAATGTTTTCAATGGATAACAACTACACTTATTTTAAATATTTGTTGAAAAACGTGTGTTACTTATTTAGCAGCTTATTTATAAAGTGCATACAGACTAAATCTTCACACTTGTTTATTACAGTAAGATTCTGAGGTTTCAAACATTTAAATTTACACCTGACGTAGAGAACAGATTGAGCAGTTGTGATTTCTCTGTGATTTTTTTTTTTGTAGCTCATTATCACATTTTCTAAGAAACTCTTGTAGCTCTAAAGCAGGTTGCCGAGTATAACACTTGTTAGCAGCGCTTTAAGTCAGCAGGTAAAATATGCTACAGTACAACATTTGGGATGTGACAGTCAATAACACAAACTAAAATGAGGTAAAGATTTTTTGCACATCCATGAGAGAAAATAAGAAATATAACCTCAAAGCACAATTAAAAGGTCATCTAAACATGGAGTTTACTGGATTCCATTATTGGAATTCCACAATTAAATATTTCATATTTCTCAACAGATATGAACAGACTGAGGGCAAAACGTGTGTAATTTAAAACAAGATTTTTACATTTGAACTGTTTTACTAAATGTGATGAGAAAGCATTGTAAAAATATACAATGTCATAAGAGCAGATATACAGTTAAAGATCCTGTTCAAAGCTTGAAAATGAAACAAGGAACCAGAGAAATCTCTTGTAATAGCGAGAATAAGAAACTGGAAAGCTGGTATGTATTCCATAAAGCAATGTGTCTTTTTAACAGTGACCCAAATAACATCCACACCATTCATTGGCCGGATGAATCATGGAACATACAGTACTGTGCAAAGATTTTAAGTAGGAGTGAAAATAACGAATGCTCTCAGAAACGGAAGTGGAAATCATTTATTTTCATCAATGATTTTGAAAAACTGGGCTCTGTGGAGGCCATGCTTCATTTCCAGTACTTATTGTTCCTCTCAACGCTGAAGACAGTTCAATATGTTTGGGGCTATTTCAAAGTAAATGTGAGGCTAAAGTTGACCAGCCATTTAAAGCCTTCAAAATCTGGTTGTCAAAAAAATTGACACGACACCCCAACCCCCTCAATTTTCAATTGATGGTGTAGTGAATGCTGATTTTATTCTTGAACATGACTAAGTCCTCCCTGTCGTTCAAGTAGGGAGCAGGACTATAAAAACTTTCCATTTTTGGAAGGTAGGGTTGAGAGACAGCAGGAGGATTATCCTCTGTCTCTTAACAAATTCACCTCTATGTCCCTTTCATTGTCAAAAATCGGTGACAAAATCCATTTGTAGAAATGCTGCTCTAAACATTCAAGGAACCTCCATCATGCTTCACCGTTGCCTGCAGTCATCTACTGTACTACTCTCTAGTCTTTTGACGAACAAACTGTCTTCTGCTACACCCAAAAATTCAAATGACACCAGTTTTTCTGCACCCCTCTTCCTTTGTTTTGTGAAAAGAGAAGTGGCTTTACAGAGCTTTAAAGACTTTAAAGCTTTTTTTGGCTTTAAAGAGAAGTGGTTAGTTTTCAAGAAAACTAAAAGTTTGGATTATATAGTTGAGCGATTATTCATCCTCTTCTCCTTCTCCATGAACGTGGCTCATGCAATGTGAATCGCTTTTGCGCCACCATGTGACATGGAGTGAATTGCAGTTCACTGAAGTGCCATCTAGTGTTCTGGAGAGGGTCTGTGCCCTCATTTAACAGAAATGACGTCGACAGATGACGATGCAGCCACTGCAGTTCAGATTCATAGGTGTGTAAAGGCTTTTACTCTTTTCAGAGGTATGGATTTTTGGACAGTAGGTGGGTGTGCCTGGGTCCTACACAGTAAAATCCTAAGAGTTAAATTAACTCTACTCGGAGTGTATTTGGTCCCACTCTATATAGAGTTAAACTGACTCTGAGAAAGAGTAATTTAATAATCTATTTTCTTCATGTTTTTCCAAATCTGCATGGAAAATGCAAACTAAATGTTAACTATTCAGAGAGGGACCAAGTCCACTCCAGAAAGAGTAAAAACAGACAAAAATAGAATGTTTAGTTCAAATAGACTTATTTAAATAACTCTCCTTCAGAGTCGGTTTAACTCTATATAGAGTGGGACCAAATACACTCTGAGTAGAGTTAATTTAACTCTTAGGATTTTACTGTGTACTGGTTTCTGCCAGTTCTGAGAAGATTGCACTGCTGGACAGTGCAGTGTCCATTTTCAAAGGGTAATTAGCTTAATATGTCAGCACACATTTTTCTTGTAAACTTTTGTTTGCTTTGAAATCTTCATCGAGGAGAGACCTTGTTGATTCAGTATAACTTATGTCTTGTTGGTGTGCTCAAGAAACTCCCACACAGCAATTTCTGTTCATGATTGGGTTTTCACATAGTTTCCATTAAGAACTTCTGCTGAATGGTAGATTTGATTACGATTTTTCTTTTGTTCACCACTTTGCATGCTGTAAATTTACAAATATAAACAGACATTATTTATATTTCTTTGTTTATATCCATTACTGTGCAAAGAGGTGTGAAAAAAATCACCAAAAAGATATACCAGTGTTCACTTAACAGCCATATGAATAATGAATGCAAGGCTTTATGTATTAATGAAGTCTGTTAGATTCAGAAGAATCGGAAAACATGAACAGGATGTTCATCCGACTCTGACATGGACAAAACATGACTTTAAACTTCTTACACATGGATGAACAATCCCCATCGCAACATTTATCAGCTAGATTTCTGCTTAGTCTCTCCCAAATTAGCTTTAGAAATCCCAATTAGCATATCACCAGTGCAACCTTGAGAGTCAGTGTGAAATAAGTGTTGCCATGGTGATAAAGGCTCAACTTTTAATGACCTCTCATCCTCATTCAATCATAATGACTATGAGTCTCCGCGTTTGTAATTTTGATTGAGGACCACACAGCCTTTAAGATAATGGCTTCTGGCAACTTCTCAGAAGATTTGATGACTATGGATTCGCTCATATACGTGTTGTTTCAATCCAAATATCTTTCCCCAACACAATTACGGCCGTGACATCTTTGACAGCGCTGCATGATCGCCTTTCAAATGACTTCCTGAAATAGTCAATGCGAAATAGAGTTTGCAACCTCTTTTTCTTTCCTAATCTGATGGCTTTAACAAGAGAAATAACATCTTAAGCCAGATCGCCTAAACTCATCGCCTTATGACGTGCAAACTTCATAATAAATAACTATTAAAATATGCATTTATTCAATATTTCTGTTACCTTGTGGAGGTCAAGGGCAAATCAAAGTCGTTGTAATACAGATCCATATTCCAGTAGAGTCGTCATGTTTTATGAATGCTCATAAAAGCAGGCTTAATGGATTTCACTGCTGACTGCACTATGGTGGGTCACCGTAAATCACTCGAAGAAAACTCCTTCCATTTAAAACAATTGGACTTTTATGAATGACTTCTTATAGGGCTCACAAAGAGGTACTTACTAACTTTAGTGGCCAGGACTGTGATGTTGTGCTGGGCTATACTCTCCCTGTCCAAGGGCTCATTGGTGGAGATGGTTCCTCTGACTGGGTCGATGTCGAAGAAGCTGTCCAGGTCACTCTTCCAGTCGATGGAGTACCTGTAGAACAAAAATAAGCTAATTTACAGCTGCTTCCATTAGAATAAAGCCAGATTAATCTGACATTAATCAGAGAAATCTGACATAAATATATCTATATGATATTTGTGACATTTTGGGTATTTGTTTTTATACAAACATTTTAATCTCAGTGTTAAATATCTTCTGTAAATTTAATTTAGTTGGGACACTGAGGAATGTTTTCCCCACTCTTTACTGTAGAATTAGAATGTTTGCTGAGTTTCTTGCATTTAAAGCCAATTTCAAGTCACCCCACAGCATCTCAATATGATTAAGATCAAAACTGGCTCAGCTATTCCAGGACTCTCCATTTTATCTTTTTAAGCCAGGCATTTTTATGGTTTGGGTCATTTTCAAGTTGCATGGACAAGTTCCGCTTCAGCTTAAACTTTCTGGTATATGGTCTCAAATGTTCCTCAATTCCCTCAGGCAGTACACAGTAGAACTCTATTATAATGAGCTGGCCACGACCTGCAGCAGCAAAGGAGCTCCAAACCATAACACTTCAACCTTCATATTTAACGGTTGGTATGAGGTTCTTTTCCTGTAAGGCTGTCTTTGGTTTATGCATTATGGTTCAACATTCTATCTGGCAAACTTCCGTTTGGCTCTGAAGTTTTCCTAAAACTTCTGCTGTCTCTTTCTAATTTCTAATGCCTTTATTTTCTGCCTTTTTGTCAGTTTCATACGTTTCCCTGAGTATTTACTCTCACATCGGTTGTGTGTTTGGAGTTCCATCACTCATGCTGTTTCCCTTCTGTGTGAGTCCGGTTTAGTTTAGTTTATTCCTCCTCCTTTGATTAATTCTTATGTTATTCAGGTTTTCCATTCCAGGGGTTTTTATGTTTTATGAGATTATTAAACTGTGATCAATAAACTATAATAAATAGGGCTTTCATGCCAACAGTTAATTTGGAGGATATTGATGTTTTTGGCAGGTATGTTGTTTACATGGGACAATCTGTTTTAGATGTTAAAGATTTCAAATGACAATCAGATTTTTAATTTAAACAGTTTCTTTGTCTTGAGTTTACATTATCTATTTAAGTTATAAAAAGGTTAAGTCAGTGGCAGTGCAGAGGTTGTGGTATTTTTTTACCATTAGATGAGCCGTTGTCGTTAGCATAATTTTTATAGGAATATAATTCAATAACACAGAAAAAAAATAACTTTAAGACACAATTTTCATCCGCAGATTTAGAAATCTGACTTTCTAGAAATCATGACTCCTCAGAGCAACCAAATTAAATCTGAGTAGAGTTGATTTAACTCCAGCGGCTTTACTCTGTTCTTGGTTTGCAATTCTATCAAGGCTTGAAAAAATTGTGATTTTTTTAACTGTTGTCATTTCACTTGCCAGCATCTTTGCCACTACTGCCGCAGCCTTGGGGTTCCACTCTCTGAAATAACAACCATGTTTTCTTTTTATGGTTGAGCAACAGTGATTCCCACTGCTCTTTCTCACTGTGATTTTTCTGTTTTCCAAGCCACTGTCTTATTGTTAATATTTTTTACATGTTCGACTCCAATGGACACCAATGGAATTGAACCAAAACAATTAATTTGTTGGGCATAAACAAAAACTAGTTGGAAGACATGTTGGTCATGCTGCCTCCTTCTTCTTCCATCTCCTGGAGTGGGAGTGGTAAACTCAACATGCATTATGAGTGAAATTGTAAGTGAACTAATGCTGTGAAATATTCTATTCTCAGAAGGTTGATGTAAATTTGTGGTAAAAAAATGCTTCAGAAAAACACACATGCTTGAGAAGAAGAATCCATTCACAAATTTGTGGAAACTTCACACGGAATGGACCGAGGAAGGGTTTAGGGGTTTTGAGAACTATTCATCAACTAAAGTGTCACAGATCCGAGGTTCATAGTAAATGCATCCATTCATCTTTTAACCCGCTTATTATTCCTTTCTGAGGGATTCAATTAACCTGACACAGGATTGTGGGGGAAACCTGAAGAAAACCCATGCAAACACCTGGAGAATATGCAAACTCCTTCCAGGAAGATCCTCAGCGAGCCTCAAACTGACAAACTTCTAACTGGAAGGCCACAGTGCTACCCAGTGTACCACTGTGCTGCCAGTAAATGCATCCATCTACTGGGAAGTCTTACAGCATTGCATGATTCCTTCTGCTTGATGAACTTTAAGGAGTTGCTATAGGCAAGTTTTTAAATTTGATATATATTTCATATACAGTACTGTGCAAAATACTGAGCACAGCAACAATACACAAGGTAGTTAAACTTCATCAACTTGGTCTCTCACCGACAAAAGAGTTCAAAGCAGACTGGGTTTTCAAGATGTGCTGCTCAAGCATAAAGGTAAGGGTAACACTGAGGCTCACAGATGCAGTCATCAGCATCAAGGAAAATAGTGTAGCAGATGAAAGACACATCAAACCAATTACCCTTCAAAAACCAACGAATTCCAGCCATGCTAACAGCTCACAATTGACAGAAACCAGTAACACCCATCTAGTATCCAGAGAAGTCTGATCTTCTTGGGAGAGTTGCAGCCCAATCCTAATACTGATGTGGGAATAAGGCAAAACGACTCAAGTATGCACAAAAGTATTGTATAATTTGACAAAATTTACAGTAAGTGCACTGGAAATGCATTACATTTTGCTGGAATTTACATTACACTAGAATTACATTTGCTATACTGAAAGAAAACTGTGAAGAATTGTGGAAGCTGCATTTTTGCAAATGGAGGAAAAGATTTGGTTAGGATTACCTTAAGATCTTTAAGAAGTCGGGGGCTTTTTTGAGCATTTTTTACTGTTTCATAATTTCCTATAATACATTTTCTTTAAAACCTTTTTTGTGACCATGCTTGATATATTTTTCTAGAACAACCTTTGTTTTTTAAATATATATTTTTCATTATATTACACAATAATTTCACAACCAATCCTGGCACAAAAAAACACAAGCCCATGTGATAGGTCTTGTACTTCTAAGAGATAACCCTTATTTTCACCACTAAATGGCCCTGATTTGGGGTCTGTAAAGCGAAACTGATGGACAATTCTGTATTTTGTCTCATTTTAATTTGAATTACCTTGCAAATTATGTGTTAACCCTTGTAATGTTTGTTTAAAGCACAAAATATCAAAACAAATAACCTTTTTGAAACCTACACATATTTGAAATAAAAATTAAACAATAGCTGGATTGTGTCATTCCTACGAAATTCTAAACAGAGGCTGTAATTGGACTTCTAAGGGTTAAAGGTGCTATTAAATAAATATCATCCTCTTGGACAACTCGTTTGGCTCTCGGAGGAGGCAGCCGAATCTTTCTCTTCTCCTGTATCTCTCTCCCTGTCGTAGTCTGTCTGTGATAGTCTTTCATTGCCCTCTTCTTCATATAAAATAGCTAAAGATCAACTAGTCATTGAATGCAATCAACATTTACTCACAAGGAGCGTGGGATCATGGGAGACCACCTGCCCAGGGTAGCCAAAGGATGTCTACATCAACAATACATAGCTGTGAAAACAGGGGTTCTGCTGATCGGATTATAAGGACCTCCAATGAGAGATGGATGACTATGCAATGGATGTTGGAGAAATTGGAGACTGGTGATGGACATTAAATATCTGAGAAATTAATATTGACTTACAAAAAATTCTCTCTCCCCGTCGGCTTTCCCTCATCTCTTTCAAGATGGCCTTGGGCAAGGCCTTTGTTAGAGACACAACAACTCTCCAGTGAGAACAAGATAACAAGACTCCTGCTTTAAGGCCTCTACACATCAAATCCGAATTTTTGATCATAAGTTTCATGCAAGAAAGCCCCACGATCAAAACCAAGGGCACCAATGGAAGCTCACACATTTGAACGAACGAGTGGTACCAACAACAAAAAAAAGAGTTTGTCTCTGTCATATAATTTTTTTTTCTGCTTTCCAGAGAAAGCTGGCTCTCTTTATGTTGTGAGTAGTTTTGTCGTCATATTCTTCTTACCGGTTTCCTAGTGTAACGCAGAATGCATATGTTGTACCACAAAAGTCATCTTGAGGCAGAAAGAATACCTAGGTGAGAAGCCATCATAAGTATTGTGCAAATCTCAATAATATTCAGATTTTGCTCGTTTATTTCTGGCTTGACCTAGAAACGAGTAAAGAGAAATAAAGTGGGAGCACAGGGTAAGGTGGGATGCGAGGTGCTTTTGTTTTACTCATTTCCTCTCCTGCCTTGTTAAATTGTTCAAAAGGTGGTCAGCAAAAACACATCTGAGGATTTGTGCATTTGAATTGGATTCTCGACAAAAGGCTTTGATGTTGTAATTCACATGTGTTTGGGGCCTTATTCCTGTATAATCATCATAAATCCCACACAGAGACTGCGACAGTGGGAATGTAATGCAGATAAACCTGACTCATCTGGGATCCAGAGCATAATTTAAAAGAGAGAAAAAAGGAGATAGAAGCCACTAACATCATGTCAATTGATCAAAGTGGCTTTTGAAAGCCAGATGAGCTTAGCTTTTTATTTTACCAACTTGCACATACGCATAGTTACATTTTACATATACTGTAACTTGAAAATATACAATAAATGTAGTGTTCCTACCATTTGGGTTCCCAATCCACCATGTTTGGCGAAACCCAGTCAAGAGGTGAAACAGAAACAGCTGTGTAGGAGGCTTAAAACTGGATGGGGAGCAGCAAAACTCTGCTGCCAAGGTTGATATACTGCATCAACAAGGTCTCGCCACGTAGTTTTTGGTACAAATATTTCAAAGCAGACTAGGGTTTCAAAATCTGTACAAGATCCTTAAACAAAAAAGTACAATACAGCCAACATTGAGGTCCATAGATGTATTGGTCAGCTAAGGAAACTTGTGCAGCAGATGCAAGAATCTTTGAAAGCAGTGCAATCAGTTTTGAACTGGAGAAGTTCAAAATTACAGAAGATGTCTTCATGGAGGCCAAAAAAGCCTTTCCTCCAATATGGGAACACTACCAGGGAAATGAATGATTGGCCAAAAATGTCAAAAGACAATGAGCCCAAACATAAAACCAAAGCCAGAACTATCTTCAGTGTTTAGAAGAAGGGGCACATCCACATCATCGAGTGTGTCTGGGATGGAGACACACAAGGAGGTGTGTAGAAAACAACATTTTCACTATAATTTGATCTCTCGGTTGATCCACGGTGAGCTAATTTATCCAAGCAAAGTGTTTTTAAATTTAATGTTATTTTTTAATCATTAAATGCAGCAGCCCCAAGAAAAGCTTCAAACTAAATTTCAATATACTGCTTCATTAATCTTTACACGACTACAAGATTGCAAAACAAACAGACTGATGAACAAATTATTCATTGTAGAGACTAGTTAAAGAGCAGCTTGACAGACCCTCGGCTGAGCCGAGAGATGGAGCAGATCAAATTTGTCCTATTTTAACAAGTAAACTAAGCTTCTGTTTATTTCATGCCGGAGAACGTTAGCCTGCTTAGCTCCAGATCTTTACCTTATAATTCCTACTGGGTGGAAATCATATACAGTTTGAAACTTTTGAAAAATAGTTTTACAGGCTTTATGTTGTTTGGAGAATATTTGATGATATTTGTTAAAAAAAAAATAAAAGTAGAGAAAGCACTTCACTTCACAAGCCACTGCAAACCAATGCTCACAAAGCAGAAAAATATATACAGCTTAATTTTCAAAGTCCTTTTGAAGGATGACGCTGTGCAACATGGATGCTCTAGAAGGGTGGAATAGTGGACGGGTGGTAGAAGGCCAACCGATTCTAATAAAGCTGCAATTTCAGAAAGTTTTTATCATGAATCATGGGAAGAGAGCTGGTTGGCCCCTTTTGGGTCCCCGAAAGTATAAAAATTAAGTAAGTTTTCTGACTGACCATGCTGCAAAGAATAACCCCCATCAATGGGGATAGAAAGAGAGAAAGTCATGGTGTGGCCTCCATCCTCCCCTGACCTCAATCCATCCTCAAGCACAAGATATCTGAGGGTGGGAGGCAGTTTACATTCAAACAGCAGCTCTGGGGAATATTTTAACATCTCGCAAACAAATTTAAGCAGAAACTATACAGAAACAAGAGCAATGGGTGTAAGATTTGTGAAGCTGCTATGAGATAAGCATCTTAAAATACAATGTGACATGTTTCAATGTTTAAAATGTTCAAATGTTGATCAAAGTTTGAGTGAAGTAGCTTCAGCAAACACGACAAATGGTCAATTTTCAGTTCTTTAGAGCCTTGAAAGTGTATTTTGAAACTTAAAATGCACTTTTTTAAATGATTACGCTCAGTAGGTTTTGTAATTTGTTATAATGCTGTTTGTTCAATAATGTTTTTAGTGTACTCAACATGAGAATTGTACTGACTGATGTTTACATCAATTGTTTAGGTAAATGAGAAAATATAATTTACATAATAATTTGGAACACAGAGTAATTTCAGAAGTGCTGAGCTGCAAGGATTGCAGGAAGTATATAAATGAACAAGTTGCCTCACCAGCCTGAAACCTCACCAGGCAGGGTTGCCAGATATGAACGATACTTACCAGCCCAAACTGAATGTAAAACCCACCCACTTCAATTAAAAACCAGCCCATATGTTCACCTAGGAGAAAACTTATGTTAAACGTAAAAGTATAAACAAAATAGTATTATAAACTAAACACAGAAAATTGTATAAACAAGCTTTTTTTCCACACGGAAGCAACAAATAAATGATTTATAAATATATATCCATGTATTTAAATATATTAAGCTAAAAGAGAAACATCCAACTTAACAAAAAGAAGCCCAATCTGGCAATTCTGACAACAAGTCTTCATTTGCACAATTTCTTTTGCTCTTTATCCACATGCATTTAACTTGCCATGTTTTCATGTTCATGAATGTGGACATTATTTTAACATTTTGGATTTTAAAAGTATGTGTGTGACATTTACGTCCAAACTTTCTATGGCTTAGACCTTGAGCCAAAATACTTTCAAACCTTTAAAACGCAATTGTGAAACCTTTGCTGCTGAAAAGCTCCTGAAGTTAAGTATAAAGTTTTTTCTTTATTTTTTTTAAGTTTGATTAAAAAAAATCCTTTGAGACATATTCAGGAGACATAAATAGAAGGGATCACATAACAGAAATCAAATGTAAACTAGATGGCTGAAGTTGGCACGCAATATTTGATGGTGGCTTTCCTGGTGCCTTTTACAACTTTTTTAAAGTGCTTTCACCATCACAAGTAACATAAACCAACCCACGTCTAGATGATTTTCATAAGCTGAGATAGACATGTGCCAAAATGGTTGCTATGGTAAGCATTCTGGTTGCTATGGAGGGTCAGTGACATAATTTAAGTTTCCTATGTCACTATAAGTTACATAAACAAACCCAAATGTCTAGATGATTTTCATAAGCTGAGACAGGCTTTTTTCACTATGTCACATAAACTCACCAACTTGTCTCATTTATCCTTCAAAGCTGAGATATTGTTCTAAGACTTTGGGAGTGGCCTGTGATGTCATAAAAAACAAACCCTGATTTCACTAAAATGAATTTCCCAGCATTCTCAGCCATTTCCCAGAATTCCTTTAGTGATACCAGTCTGAAAGGATATAGCAACTTGAATCAGTCTAGTTTGGATATCTTGCCAAACTTTGGTTACAGTACCATGAACGGTCTAGGAGGAGAAGAAGAATCAGAAGAAGAATGCAGAACAATAACTTTCACATGTCGATATTATAATTATTTAAGGAAATCCATCCCTTTAAATACAGGACAATAAAAGATGGTTGGTTGCAAGCATCAAACATTCAGTGCGGTCTCGAATAATATTAGTACTTTCAAACGCTGACTTACAGGGGAAATGCGCCTTAAAATGAAAGCTACAGTAAAAGATTGGCTTGATTCAGCTGAGATTGCATCTCTGCTGAGCCTGGGATCAAAATATAATGAAATAAATATCCCAAAGGAAAAGCTGAGTATGGTAGAAGCAAATATGTTTAAACACAGAAAGGGTATACTGAGCCATAATATACATAAATGCTTTTCAGAACTCACTTTACTTTGATGCCTTGGGAAGCATGACAGGATATTGCACATTGTTTTTTTTTTTTGTTGTTTGTTTTTTTTTTCGCTTCATTGGTTTTTCACTTTAACAGAGAGCAATCTGAAGTGAAAGAATATGATCACATGGTTAGTTGATGGACAACCGTTTGGGTGGTCTATTGGACAGGCTGCCAATAAATTGGTGAATCAGTCTGTTACAAAATCATTTGATGGCATATTAAATGGTCTTTCAAACTGTACAGTCTTTTGGAATGATCTAATGGTCAGACAATCAGACTGCTGGATGGTCTGTTGGTTAATCCATCTTTTAGATCCGGACGGTCTGTTACATGGTGAGTTGGCCTTTTAGATGGCAGTAAAGTATAATTTCTGCAACAAAAAAGCACCGGTGAAGAGATCAAGTAGTCGTGATTAGGGGCAAAGCTCGTTTTTATACTGAATGTTACACCGTCCTCGATTCAATATTCACTTGTGAAGTGTGCTTTTTCGGTTCCTTATTTCTGTAACTCCCATATCTATTATTTCAACATGCCTGGCGAACTACTTGTTTACAGATATGTACAGGGAAACATTTCACCAATCAATGAACTGCTACCTTGTGTAAATATCCAATCAGGGAGCGCCACAGTTTGAGAAGGGTGGAATTCTCGTGTTTCTCTCTAAGCATGAGGATGCCTTTGAAGCAAGAGCAAAAAGCTCTTCTATCGTTTCATTCTACCAAAATGTGGCTTTATTTAACTTAAACACCTAGACATAACTCAGTTAGAAGCATATGTGGTTTTTGAGTTATTTCCTGTTCTGTCTCAAAGATCGACAAAAATAGGATTTAAAAAAATGTAAACACATGTAAAATTTGAGTAACTGCCATTTTTTGCGAGTTCATTCATTCATTCATTTTCCAACCTGCTTATTCCATTTTGAGGTCACGAGGGTCTGTCGGTGCCTATCTCCAGCACAGATTGGGTGAGACAGGTCGCCAGTCCATCGCAGTGTTTACTAGTTATAGGTGTGAAATATTGGATTGACCCATTGCAAACCCCCGGCCCTGGTTCTCGCCAACCGGAGCTCAAAAATTAAACTTAGTGCCACAAGCCAATTATCCCTGTGGTAACTTTTCTGACACCTCCTGCTTAAAACCCAAAAAGCCAGAAGGATCGTTAGGCCACGCTTTCGTGGTCTGCCGTTTGAATGGCTGCTACCACTGGTTCACCAACTTCCCTTTGCCGTTTGAATGGCTGCTACCACTGGTTCACCCTTCTAACTTTGCCACCGGTGGGGTCTCCGAGGCTCCGCCGCTATGCTATCGGTCTCGTGCCGGTATTTAGCCTTAGATGGAGTTTACCACCCACTTTGGGCTGCATTCCCAAGCAACCCGACTCCGAGAAGACCTCTTTCCCGGCCGGGTGGGGGTTTCGCGGGACCCGGACCGTCCGCGGTCCGACCTGCGCGGGTCGCCAGGGCGGGGACCGTCCCTCGACTGGGCGCACGAGGTCCGCGGCGATGCCGGACCCCCATCCGACCCGTCTTGAAACATGGACCAAGAAGTCTAACATGCAGTGCATTGCATTGCATAATGTATTGATTACTGCTCCAAAATGCTGTCTTGTCAGAAAATCTTAGATTTTTTTCAAGCTACTAAAGTTGATAATATCCGTATAGATATTGGCAATCCTGACTTGGGTCTGTTACACAGCCTGCCCGTCTGTAAGACTGTTGTTTTGGATGCTAACAAGCCGAAAAGGCTTAATAGAGCAGAAATAAATGAACACTAATATTCAAACCGTCCTATTTACTGATGAGTGCCGTGCAACACTGGATCGTCCAGATGGATGGAGTAGTGGTTTGGGACAAACAACCTGGTTCAACAAGACTGCAATATCAGTAGTCTTGTAGTCATAACCAAGCTGAGACTGCAGAGCATCAAGATCAAGGCCTAGCCGAGATCAGGGAGTACCAAGACCAAGGGATGCTAACCTCTTGGACAGAGAACTGCTTGGTCAGCCAATTGGTTATTCTGCTCACAGTAAAAGACGTGTAAGGCAATATTTATATGGGGTCTGTCTGAAGATGATACATTGATTAGTCTGAAAGGTGTGGTTCATGTGGGGTATAGGGACATAAGTGCAGGAAAGAGATGAGTTCACATAACAAAAACCTGCTAGTCTGTACGTAGATATGATACATTGATTCATCAAGAAGCTGGTTCACGTTTGAAGATTGGCACATAAGCACGGGAAAGAGATGTGTACCCGCAAAAGACAATGTTCAGTCTGAAATGAGTGAGTCGTTGAGTGAGTGAGTCGAGGTTGAGGTTGTGTGTATTTCTTATGGTGGTCTCTTTTGACTGGGAAACATGGTTGGTTAAAACACTCAAAATGAAGGTGATAATCATTTTTACATGATCAAGTACATAGTGCGGAGGATATCAGGTCTTGAGGCAATCATATGTAAAACACAATATTTCTGAGTGTTTTAAGTTGGGTTAAACTGCGACAGGAAGGTTAAACTAGACGGTACTGCCAAACACTGTCTATGCATGTGTGCCGAATTTCATTTGTTATGACAAACTGGGAGTGCAACACAAGCTGAAATGCATTACGTGGCACTATAGAGCCATTTTGCCACACTTAGTTTTCGAACCACATTATACGCACACTGTTCACCAGTTTAAACATGTGTGTGAAATTCTGTGACATTTGAGTATGTTTAATCCTTCAAAAATGGACTGAAAGCCGCAATTACAAAAGGGTTCTACGCACATTTGGTGCTTGAGGCCAATGCATTTGTAATATTTGTTTACCCCAGGCATATAATTACTGAATTCAACACTTCCTCAATTAAGTTCTGAGGGTCATTGTGAGAACTGCTGATAATATTTATCTTATGACAACTTATGTCTTATGCAGGGTACAGAGTTTTTGGGTTTTTTTTTTCGACTGGGGTCATCTATGCAAGAATATTTCTACTTAACCATGCTCTAATGAATGAAAGGTAACAAATTACTTACACCGTTAAGCATACCTACAGAGTGCTATAGATCAGTGGTTCCCAAATGGTGTTACGTGTACCTCCGGGCGTAGGGTGATCTGTGAGATTGTTTCTTTGGTTGGTCTGTGGTATTTTCGTGGATGGACATTGGACAGCATATTGTTCATTCTAACCGCTGCACAATCTCTGAGTAGTTTAGCCAGTTAGCCAGACATGTCTCTATATTATCTAAATAAAGATAATATTAGACCATTAACATTAGAATTGAAAAGTATGATTTGGAACAGTACATTCTCTTTTTTGGATGGTTTGTGTTGTTTATCTCTTTCTCTCTGTTTGTGAAGTTCACCTAACATGAAAAAAAACACTGCTCTCTACTTTTATCAGACCATTCGTCTCTGCTCTCTCTGCAGCGCTTGACCCCTTAACTCCAAGAAAACTTAAAAAGCTTTGGAGGAAGTCACGGAAACTTTTAGTACCAAAAAGCACTTTAGCTGTTTTGTCTCCTGAATCCACTCAGTGGGGCACTCGCAGTGGACAGCTTCATATATTTAGAGTTATTTTAAAAGCTTTGTTCTCTGCACACTCTGCTTCACTGGGGAGTATTGTTTCCCAGAGAGAATGTGAACATCTCTGTCGAGCAATGTTACAATGTAATAAATAATTAATCAGCAGAGGCTAAGGTACAAGAGAAACAAAGTCCTTCCATAAATACAGATTTTTTTTCTTTGTCCACTTTGCTTTGTTTTATTAAATGAAATATTCAACAAGAAACAAATACCAACATGTGTTGGGAGCCCCCAGTGGTGCATCAGTGGTTTGTTTTGAAGTAAAACTTTAAAAGCAAGCGTGAGAAGTGCAACATGAAAACATAATGGATTGCAAAATGAGGTGAATCTTTCAACATAGAGCTTTTTGATGTTAAGGTGAAGTGAAGAGTTGTGTGAAATAAATTGAATGCGTTTGTATGAAAGCAGTCCTTCCTTCTTTCTTTAATGCAAAGCTCATTTTCTTTGCCTTCTTCTTCCTTTTCAGGGTCACAGGATTCTGCGGGTATACTCCCTAAAGTGAATTTATTCACTTAATTCAATTAAACGGATACATGTTTTTTTGTTTTTGGTACATGGTGGAAACCCATGCAAACATGGCAAGAACATGTAAAGTCCTTCCAGGAAGGAAACCAGCTGTCCACAAAGTGGCAACTGCACCCTTAAAGGCCACTTAAAGGCCTCTACACACTGATCCAAATTGAGATTCGCTCGAATCTTCCGATGGCTTATCAGCAGGGTGGTCTTCATCTTGGTCGAGGAAATATTGATGCAATGATGCTCCCTGCCTGAAGATGGAGTACAATAGATGCACTCTGCGCCACATGGGAAAACATGAAAGAAGAAGATGAGCTGTTTATACTGTTGGTGGCTGATCACAGGGAGCTCATCTCTCATCTGAGCTCCGGAGGCCCAGACTTCCCCATCCACAGACACTTCCTCCAGCTCCTCGGGAGGGACCCCGAGGCACTTCCTGGCCAGCCAAGAGACATAGTCCCTGTGTGTCCTGAGTCTCCTCTCTTTGGGACATGCCTAGAACATCTCCCCAGGAGGCATCCGGAACAGATTCCTGAGCCACCTCAAGTGACTCCTCTTGAGGGGCTCTACTTTGAGCTTCTCTCCTGCCGAATTTGTCACCCTATCTCTAAAGGAATCTCCTGGCATCCTGCTGAGGAAACTCATTTAGGATGCATTTATCCTTGTTCTTTTGGTCATGACACAAAGCTCATGACCATAGGGGAGAGTAGGTTTGTTGATCGGCTGGTAGATTGATATCTTTAAATTTCGGCTCAGTTCGCTCTTCACCACCACAGATCGATACAACGACCGTATGCTGCACCAATTCGTCTGTCGATCTCACGCCCCGTCCATCCCTCACTCATGAACAAGACCTCAAGATACTTGAACTCCTCCACCTGAGGCAGGAGCTCTCCACCATCCTCGAGAGGACAGGCCACCCTTTTCTGGTGGAGAACCATGGCCTTGGACTTAAAGGTGCTGATCCTCATCTCAGCCGCTTCACAAAGTGTGGAGAAAAGAGAGGATTTGTGGCACACTAATACTTTCCTGTTTCCTGTACGAAGTCACAATTAAAAAGTGGGATCAACGCCACCAAGCGTCTCTTTTATCTCCTCACGTCCTCAAAAGAGCTTTGCAGAGACAAACTTAGATGTGTGATGTCCCTTTTTGTTTTTACTACTTCACAATATTCTCTAATAAATTATCTTTAAAAAACTTTTTTGTGGAAATGCTTGATAGCCAATCTTCTTTTTTTACAAATATTTTTGCATTACGTTACACAATAATTCCAAAACAACCCTAAAATTGTACAAAAAGTACAATTATGAGTAGTACATTAGGTCTTTGTTTTACTGCAAAAAATAAAAATGAATAAATCTGCCCAAAAAGCAAACACAAGGTCAAAACAATGTGAAAATTTTATCAAATTGTGTGCAGGAATTTTGATAAGAAAAAGAAAAAAAGACCTCATGACAGGTCTTATATGTTAAAAGGTTATCCTTTCTTTTCACCCCTAGATGGCACTTATGGCACAGACTTGGGGTCTAAAACAAAGAGGCACTCTTCACTGCAGAGCGCTGATGCACCCACAGATGTCATGTATGTGACGGTATCATGCACTTGCTTATGTGTATGCGGACGGTGTCTAAGCATATAAACCGTGGAGTTTGCATCCATTATAGTGGACTCCATAACTCATGAACTTTAACATTAAACCTGACCTAAATGTGAAGAAATTAAAGACAATTATAAATGTATTATTTTGATAATTTTCATGTTATAAATAATTTTTTCGGTTTTATTAATACCTTTGGATTAGGACAGAGTTTGTCCAGCAGGTGGCAGTAGCTAGTAATACTTTATACAGCTGACCCGGGAAGAAAGGACATAAGAAGAAGAATGTTTTAGCATGTTTTAGCAAGAAACAGAGCTGTGTCTGTGTGAACCCTTATGAGAGTTTGAAGAAAACAAAGATCTCCAAATCAAATCACGCTTGTTTATTTGACTACACTAACTCTACACCTAACCCTAACTTCATTCACGTGGATTTTAAGGAAATTCGCCTGGAAAATGCAAGTCGTCACCGCAGATGCATTGTGTCACTGCACTACTGTCTGCTGCGAAGACTACTTGAAACCGAAACTGAAACAAGATCATATTGAGATTGCGCATCTCATTTAAATATGAAATACCTTGAAAATTATGCATCATAACTCTTGTAATGTTCATTTAAAACACAAAATCTAAACATTATATTTGAAGTTAAAATTAAACAATAAGTGTATTGTGTCATTCGTACTTAATTCAAAACAGACGCTATAATGGCCAGATGCACCAGCGCGTGCTGGGACTTCTAAAGGTTAATAAGAACATTGTCAAACCTGATAGGACTGTTCCCTGCATCGAGGTCCTGCGCTGTCACGGCTCCTATGATGGTGCCTTGGGGCGTATCCTCGTAAACATCCATCGTGTAGAAGGGTTTGCTGAACACTGGTGGCTCATCCACATCTAGAACGTTAATCTTCACTGTTGCGGTGTCTTTGAAGGGGCCGAAATTGTGGAATCGTGGATCCAGGTGTGCATTTGAGGCCTCCACTTTAAATGTATATGCTTTTTTGGTCTCGTAATCCAGCGGCTAAAGAAAGACAAACAGGAAAGTGGAGATCATTTAGATGTTTAATGTGAAACGTTTCCTAAATGAAGTTGTGCTACAGACTATAGTCCAAGCTTGAGATCTCTGAAAGATCCTCTTGTGTATTTCCAGATCAGATCCTAAATGATTTCTTATTGTTGTAACTCACCATGGTTTTTTTTGTTTTTTTTTTTCAATTTGCAATCCCCTCACTAACTTTTGTCACCAAACTGGTTCGCAATGCTTTTTCTAATCTTTAAAATCCTGAGATCTTTGGGTTTAGATTTTTGGGTCTGATTACTAGATCAGCATGTTTGGTGCATTCATTCGGCTATTTTTATGTGCAATCACCAAAAAAATCCTGGACATAAACTCCAAGATGCGCATACATTTTGAAAATGTGCATAATTTTTTTTATCCGATATGAAAATATGCATAAACTTTAATGGAAACGCATTTTCTGAATAAATCCCAATGCAATACAATGTAAAGTGTTTTTCTGTCATCACAGGGGACCGATTTCAATGCACAACTTCCATTTTTCTTTCGATATTTGTATTTTAAGTGACGATATTGTTCTCTAGGACTCATCGCATGGAAACAGTGCTTTATTTGCAAATATTTTAAGCAATATTGCAGTTTCGCACTTAAATTTGATTAGCATCTTTGGATGGAAACATGGCTACTGACCGTTATTAATTCTTAATTAAAAACTCAAATGGAGGTTCTTCTTCAGATCTCAAATCTACTGATGACGGGCTGTTTTTGATGGAATTTTGATTTTAGAAATGATGAACAAACATCAAAATGGTTCCTTCACTGCATCATTGATTCAGAGACTATTTCTGCTGACATAACTTTTTTAAACTCATCTTTCAGATCCGATAAATCAAAGATTGTCATCAACTGACAGCTGCCAAATATTTGTGTGTGTATATTTGTGTGAGGTTGAGACAGAGAGAAAGAGAGCGACTGCATGAAAGTCAAGCACCGGTGCTATATAATGTCAGGTCTTTCTTTCTCAGTGAATCAAATCAATCTCTTTCTCTGTGAGACTGTGAAAGGGCAAAAGAGACAGATATCATATATCTGACCTGGATACAGTTTCAATCATAAGCAATTTAGTTCTATATAATCATCTGATAGAAACAAACACCAGAGCTCTAAATGAATGCCATTCGTATGTCATGTGATCTCAAAGCTGCAAATTTCTTCCATATTTACAGACCTTTACATTAAATAGCTCTACATAGAACATGTTAGAAGTCGATTTAATCCCTAGACGTCCGGGGCCTTTTTGAACGTTTTTTACTACTTTACAAGTTGCTCTACAAAATTAAACTGTTTAAAACTGCTGCATGCTTTATATACGATTTTTGTACACCAGCTTTTTTTATTTATTTTTTATTTATTTTTTTTACAAATATTTTTTCGTTAAATTGCACAAAAATTTCACAACAAACCAGAAATGATACAAATAATACAACTATTCACTATTCAAAAGTTGACCACAAACCTTTTATATGTTAAAAGAAAAATTAAAAAATGCTCCAAACAACAAAGACAAGGTAAAAGAAAACTGCATATAACAGAGCAACTGAGTGACAGGATAGTCGCTTCCATGGCCCAAAGTTCACTCTGCTGCGTCAGGGGACTCGTTGCTAACCCACCAATTGTCCAGTTTACAAGAAAAAAAAATTGTACTAAAAACAATTAATAGTTATGTCTTAATAATTAATTAATTATTATTATATGACTATATCTGTGTCTACATTATATTTGTAAACCATAGAGTTCTATAAATACAGCTTCTTTGTCTTGAAAGATGCAATGCTTCAGACATAGTCTAACTCTGTCTTGTTCACGCTATTGAAGGCTGTCTGCGTGATCTTTATTTTTCACGCATTTGGTGCTTATCTGAAAGGTTTCCGTAATGTTTCATTTTCAAGTGTGAGCTGTTTAAAGTCAAATATTCTCAATAATCTCTCTCATCGCCTTTATTAAAACAGCTTCGTACGTAAACATTGTTTCACATTACATGTGCTTTGTACTCAATCTGTTCCTAAACAGAAAATATTTAATTGTGATTTAAATGATGAAATCTATTAACCTCAGCACATTTTCAGGACCAGTTTAGATGATCTGTTAATTGTGCTTCAATTTCTCGTTGTCTCTTATATATACATTCAAAAAGGTCACATTTTGTAACTCAAATGTAATTTGATTGCGCATGAAAAGGAGTGAGAGCCGCTCTGAATCACCAGGGATCTGATGTCATGTGACACGTCACAAAAATAAAACATACTAATTAGATTATTATATACCAATTATATAAAAGTTAACCAATAAAACTACAGATGCTAATTGGCTTGGTTGTTGTTGACAAGAAAACAGAAGAATTGATATCACCGAGAAATTCCATATGGCACAGATAAGCCTCACTGTTAATTAGTATCCAAGGCCATGTGTATGAGAATTATTTCTCTAATTATTAGAACTAGCTTATGGCCTTCTGTGTCCCGCAGAGATGACATTGTTTGGCCTTTAGAGTCTGAGAGATGCATGGATGGTAAGGTCACACCCGTTGGAAAAATGACAGAAACACTATTTGCTGGCGAAATTGCATGCCTTTCGAACAAAAGGAGGACGTACGGAGGACTCCTGTCTTCCTTAATATGCATAACACAAGTAAAACCATATTTCCACCCTGACAACATTATGTCACGTCTCTGGTTTCCATCAGAAAGAAGCCTCTGTGAGACTAATTTAAAATAAAAGCTATAAATTGCACTTTGACTGGGATGTCATGTGGTTATTTTCCATTTAACTCTCCTCAAAGGATTCTTTATCATTCTCATATTGAATTATGGCTGAATCCTCACAGTCACATCACACTGAATCACTTGATGATTTACTTTCCCTCCAAGATACACTATTTATACTCCCACAAGATTTCAAGGTCATTTAGGTTTGTTTCACTACAAACAGAAGTGCAAAAAACCATCAAAATACAGAGATAAAGTGACAACAGCAGCATTGAGCTCAGCTCTGGTTCAGAGACTGCGTAACGGAAATTGGATAATTGCTGCATTCAGATGCAAATTTCACAACGTCCTCTTTTCTACAAGGACTTTGAAATTGACATGTTTCATACAAATACTTCATCTTGTGCCTGGTCAAATGCAAAAATGATTTCGCTTTTTCCCCCTAAAGAGGCAGTGCATTGATCAAATGTGTCACATCCATTTATGTCATAATAGAACCCGGGTTTCTTACTCACCTAAAAGAAACTTGCAAAGCTTGCTTGGGGAAAAAACAACAACACTGTGTAATTGCTTTGAAAGAAGAAAAAAAAAACATTGCAGTCATCAATAATCTCGTCATATTTGGGCGGCAAACAGATTTTAAAGAAATCTGTGAAAGAGTACACATTTTATTAGGGTTATTTCGTGGCACAATACAAAATGGTCAGAATACATATTGTGGAGCTACTGGGAGATATTGTCTAAAAGCTGAAGTGTTTTTGGAGTGATTGTGATTCTAGTCACTTCTGAAACTTATTTACCATTTTTTTGTTTTATGTAGTATTTAATAAGAGACAATTATCCTTGACTCAAATTTTTAAGACAGGTTTTTAAATTTTATCTCCATCACTTTGAGTAAAAAAAAAAAAAAAATACTTAATGCAAACATTTACACTGCCCCCTAGTGGATCAATGTTATCAATGATCTCATATTAATCAAAACCTTCTTGGCTTTGTGGTCTCAAAACTTTTTAAATTCCATTTTTTCCCAATGATGTTATGTAAACAGACCAATAAAACAGCTTTTTTGATGATGTGAGGAAGGCATAAAAGAGCCGTTGGTTGGCGATCATTTTACATTTTCATAGCAACTTTGTACAGGAAACAGGAAAGAATAGCGCCACTACTTTAAAAATTAAATGGCTTTTCATTAGCGAAGCTATTTTATTGATCAAGTAGTGCGGTAACGTCCGCACAAAGCTAACGCTACATATGCCCCAGTGCTTTAAGTGGGTCGGTACTCAGGGATTATTTTACTGCTCAAAATATGCGCAGTGTGGAGAAAGGTGATAGATTCATCGCTCTTCCTCGGTATCTAGCGTCCTCAGCAGCTCAATCAGACTAAGTGCAAACCGCTGCTTCTTTCCTTCAGATGATTTACGTTTATCTATTGGTAAGTTTTTTTCTAAAGCGTGATTTGCTGTCCCTGCTGTCACCGATCAAGACACCGATGTCAGTTACCGGGAAACTGCTGCATTCTGGAAATTTGCTTTGCTTGAGTCCCGTTAGCTTAACAGATTTTAAAAGCAGATGTTTAAGTAACATTAAGATCTTTCTGTTTACTAAAGGGTGCTGCCAAGTGGCACAGTGTCAAAAAACATGACTGTGTAAGCTACTCAATAATCGGGGAGAGGCTGGCAGCGATGCAACGGAAGTTGGATAAACTGGAGACCGGTGATGGACATTAAAAATCTGTAGAAATTTACAGTTATTGGCCTAAATCAACTTCTCTTCCATCTGGCTTCCCTTGTCTCCTCTGGCCTTGGAGGCCAATGGAAAAAGTCTAAACAATCCCCTCGAGTGCCTGATAAGGAGCGTCTCTCTGCACCCCCCGCATCCCAAAACCTCTGCCTGCTTCTCCATCGTTGTAATCTGTTCAGCTCATTAGTACAGTGCCTGATAATGGCTGCAGGAAAATGTCGGCTACTGACTGCAGTGGCTCCCCTGTTTTGTCTATATGAGCTTGACGCAATGGCTTTTTTAACCTGCTCCACACTGCCCTTTGAAGGACAGTGCGGAATAGGCTCTTTTTGAGCTACCTTCCCTAATGTATATCCATTTCTCTGTTTCTCTCTCTACAAGTTTGCGCCGCAGATGGCTGCCTCGGTCTGTCACCAAAGCAAATTCCTTGTGTGTGCAAACCTACTTGGCAATAAAGCTCGTTCTGATTCTCAAAGAAACACATAACATTTCCTTTTACATTTCCAAATGTTTTCTAACTATTGAAACTCACATTACTGCTTTCTCTGATACCTTTCATCATAATCAGCAGCATTAACGGTTAATGTCATTATAATTTTTATTATAATAGTGCATAAACAATAGAGATTAAGAAAAGCTTACTGTCAATGTGAAATAGATGTTGTTTTTGACTGATTATATATGTTATTGTCGTGGTATTTTTGTGTTAAAAGGCAGCAGCAGTAGTTTAAAAGTTGCTGGTCCATCGCAGGTAGCACACACATTCACTCCTATGGGCAATTAACCTGATGCACGTGGGGGAACATTCTAAATATTGTTCTGAAAACAGATAATTCATATGATTTATTGTCACTCAGTCCACATTTGATCAGTTTTTATCATTTTTATCAGTTTTTACCCATATGATTGCCAATTTCATTTTTTTTTTATTACTGAGAAACCATTGATCTGAAATTTGTTCAATATAAAAATAGCTTCAATGTAATTCACTACTTTCACCATGTTTTTGTAGCTTAGCTTAGCTACATTTCTCAGGTTATAGTTTTAGTGTAGTGGAACTACATTTAAAGAAGATTAACTGTTAAGCTTAGCTTACTACATTTTCCAAGTAGCTTGCCCAATATGTATCTGTTGTACCACAAACGCCATCTTCAGGCAGGGAGTGTCAATGCATCATTATTTCCTTGACCAGATGAAGAGCACCCTTCTTAGAAGCCATCTAAAGATTTGTGCGGATCTCAATTCGGATCAGAGTGTAGAGGCTTTATTTCTCATCTTGTAGAATGTGAATCCTTTCCTTCCTCAAGTGGTAAGATATTTTGGATAAAGGTTTTCTAAGATTTTTCTAATTAACTTGCTTTGGTAAACAATCCAGACATTATCAGCAAATAAGCTTAACTCTTAGTCCCACTGGCACATCCATCACTTCCATGCATGAGCTTGTTGACATGTGGGTGAGCTAACGCGCGTCAGGCAGATTCTCTACAGCCAGCTATATCTGCCATTGATGGTGGACCGACGTGAACGGTGATTAAATGTCAGGGGAAGCAGCAGGATTATTGGAGGTGAGGAGGTTTAGCCTGGAAGAATGTCAAGAGCATCATTGCCCTTTTAGTGTGTGTGAGCAGCCACATCACCCCGGCAGCCTTGGTTAATGACTTTACGCCAAGACAAGAGAAGAGATAGAAAAAAAAGAGAAAAGACGCCAGGAGGGTAATGACGGCGCCTCAAACTAATGAAAGGCTCTTCAAGTGCATGACTAGTTGTGATGAAACTGAATCACAGGTTTGAAGGCTGTAATTTGCTATAATGTTCTTTCAGAGAGATCACGTATGTGTTGTAATGGCCATCAAAAAGCTTTGAGAAGTAAAACTGTTTCTTTAATTTATCTTGAATGACTTAATAAAGAAAC
Organism: Danionella cerebrum; assembly: GCA_007224835.1. Taxonomy (NCBI): domain Eukaryota; kingdom Metazoa; phylum Chordata; class Actinopteri; order Cypriniformes; family Danionidae; genus Danionella; species Danionella cerebrum. Next base: position 16,037 of record SRMA01024835.1, on the reverse strand, counting down.
AAATGACAGTCAAAGATTATCTGCAACATTACCTCCTCTTATATAATCTTTTAATGACATAAAACAGGAAAAATGCTTCCCATAGTTCGATTCACAGCATTCTTTGTTAAAATGTGTTTGGTAACAAAGTAGAAGTTCTCAAGCTATCTTGCCTCTAATGAATTAACAGTTTAAAATCAAAGACACTCTTGCATTTATTTGAGCCACCCAAAGCCCAGTGAACTCGCTTGCGCCCCCTATTTCATTGTGCTTTTGATTTGTATTTGTGTTGTAGTATTAGTGGGCCATTAGTTCACAACATAGCTGCATACTGAAACATAAAACATAAAAAAGTATTTGTGTTGTTGATTTTCAGTCATGTTTTCATTTGCAATTGCGTGATGCACTAATGGGCCACTGTAATAAATGCAGTAAAAAAAAAAAAACTAAAAATGTGAAAAGTAAAAAAAAAAAATAATGTCATTCCTGGATACAAGAGAAAGTAAAAGGAATCTATTATACATTTCCCAATGTTATTATGTTAAAGATTCTTGAATTACCACATTTAAATTCAACAAGGTTGTTCATTTTATGTCCTTTTTTTTAATTGGCTCACAAGCACAGTGAAAGACTCCAAATCACACCATCAAGTTTTGTACAATGCAAGCCTATCCAATATGTTTTATTACGGTTATAACCCCAAAGTTAGTTCAAACACTGAAAAATAATATTTGGTCTATGAAAAACTCTTGTTCTTAGTTTTTTCTTTAGTGTTGTCTGTACGATTGGCTGAATGACAAAACCACGTCGAAAATCTCTGGATTAAAAAAATATCATTAAAGTGCTTTTTGATTTGTTTTATTCATCAAAATGCACAATAAATCAAAATTTCAGTAAAGTGTTATAAAATAATTTCTTTTGACTCACAACTAAATAAAAAATGTAAACATTATTTTACAACAACAAAAACAATGTATAGTGGTACCAAATCAGAACATATTGTAGTGTGTTTGGTAAGAGAGACATGGACACTGTTCAAGGCCGTGCAGGGCAAAATTTGGCATCAATTATAAATGATTAAAAGTCACTCAATGGCTTTCTGGAGACGAGTGTGGCTTAGGTAGTGCACTGGGAGTCCTCCGGAGTGTTATCACCCCGCTGTGAAGTCCGTGGGTGCGTGGGTTTCCGGACCAAAGGTGTGGGATCTCGCTGTGCTTCTTGCTTACTGGATCCTTGTGCCCTGTCATCAACTCCTGATCGGAAATGAGCGGTCCGGCGCCCAGCACGCTCTTATAGGAAAGGGGATAGGAAACAACCCGAATCCAGTGACGCAGCTGGCCCGGTGGCGACACTCTAGAACTGGTTGGTGGCCGTCCATAGTCTGCTTTCACCCCCGATGAACTGTTGCACTCTGTTACCCGCCTGCGTCACGCTTCAAAGTGCGGCCTGATGATGTGCAGCTGGCAACGCTGATCAGCTCTGCTACCTCGTCACAATGTAAATATGTAAAGATCTAGACAAAATATATCACTGCATAGCGATTCTGATTATTCAGCGGTCAGTGAGTCCATAAAATTGAGCAGATTCCTAAAAATACCCACATTTCAGTAAAGTGTTGTAAAATAATGTTTACATTTTTTATTTAGTTGTGAGTGAAAAGAAATTATTTTATAACAACAAAAAAAATATATAGTGGTTCCAAATCAGAATATATTGTAGTGAGTTTAGTAAGAGAGACACGGACACTGTTCAAGGCCGTGTAGGGCATTTTATTAAAATTTGGCATCAATTATAAATTAAAAGTCACTCAATGGCTTTTTGGAGATGAGTGTGGCTTAAGGTAGTGCACTGGGAGGACTCCGGGGTGTCTTCACCCCGCTGTGAAGTCTGTGGGTTTCCAGACCAGAGGTGTGGGATCTCGCTGTGCTGGTGCTTCCGCCATGCTCCGGGGCTACTGGATCCTTGTGCCCTGTCATCAACTCCTGATCGGAAATGAGCGGTCCGGCGCCCAGCACGCTCTTATAGGAAAGGGGATAGGAAACAACCCGAATCCAGTGACGCAGCTGGCCCGGTGGCGACACTCTAGAACTGGTTGGTGGGCGTCCATAGTCTGCTTTCACCCGCGATGAACTGTTGCACTCTGTTACCCGCCTGCGTCGCGCTTCAAAATGCGGCCTGATGATGTGCAGCTGGCAACGCTGATCAGCTCTGCTACCTCGTCACAATGTAAATATGTAAAGATCTAGACAAAATGTATCACTGCATAGCGATTCTGATTATTCAGCGGTCAGTGAGTCCATAAAATTGAGCAGATTCCTAAAAATACCCACATTTCCATGAGACAGTAGGCATCCCAGATTTATTACTGGCAGTGACATCAATATTATCTGGGATATCTTTTAGAAGCTGATGTTGTACAGGATTATTTCTTTACAATGCCTGCAAATGCAGCAAAATTCAGAGTTGCATCGACAGCATGAATCAGTGACACAATTCTGTGACTATTTAAATCAACAAAGCAACACAGTTTACAAAATGCTACCACTGCTTTTACGCGTTCATGCTGGATGCGTTCATTGTCAGAAGAAAGGACAACAATGATGGAATTCATGGATAAAGATTGGCAGTAAATTGATGTTTTCTTCTTTTACTTTTTCTGCACAGCGGAACATAAGCGCATGGAAAACCACTAGAATGTTGTTTAAGATGTTTAAAAGCAAAAAAAAATACCTTCTCTAACTGGACTTTGTACTATGGATCAAATAACCATAACAAAACAAACTGGAATCCACACACATAACAACTCAATACATTGTTATTTTTAAACTCGTAGCCGTGTCTCTATTTAAAATTGTCATGAACTGAAAAAATTAATAAGTGCTGAATATTTTTATATGGAAGAGCTGATGGAACAATAAAGCAACTTTAATACATTCTTAAGATGGCCATAATAGTTAAAAAGTTGTTCCAAAGGTAACAGCAAAACATCTGTTGCACCCATCAAGAAAGCTTTTCTGAAAACAAATAATATTTTCATTCTGGAGCAAGCCAGTGTTTGGAAAAGCACTTTTTTTATTGTGTGAACCATCAAAGATGTGATCTTTGAGTAGCTGACTTTTAAGATATCTGGCGTGCTAAATGTTTGGAGCTGTCTGCAATTCAGACTCATGCAGTATGAAATGTCTTCTGACTGAGAATAACTTCTGCGCCAATTAGAGAGCAGCATCCACGTCAAGAGAATTTAGGGGAGGAGTTAAAAAAGTATAGACAGCAATTGTCAACAAGGCTTCGGTTCAATAAAAGGGCTTATACTTTATCTAATTGTATCCAATAATTATAAAAAAATACAAAATAAAACAAAACACAGTTTTGATAATAATCCCAATAGTGCAGTTCAGTTGTGCACATTGTTTTCTAGTAACGTCGGTTTTCCTGTCACTGAGTCAGTAGAGCATTTTACTAGCAATGTAAAGGTTGTGGGTTCAAACCCCAGAGGAAGTAAGAACAGACAAAATGTGTTCATTCCTTCAAATGAAAAGAAATGTGTGAAAAGATCTTTGACACAACTAAATTGTAACTCGGCATAGTCAAAAGATGCTGAATGTTTGTACATACGCAATGTTTTCTCTTTGATGTGTGTTCAGAGCAGTATTTTTGCCTGTTATTTATATTTAAATCATTGACCATTTAGAGAGAAATGCTGAAGTTAGAAAAATTAGAAGACCAGCTCACTTCCAGAACCTGGTTAAAAACAGAAACATTATGGCACAGTTTGTCTGAATTCTGATTGGGTGGCAGGTGTTGATTCATTTTGTATGACTGCGCAGGTAATCCGGTTTGGTTTTTTTCACCTATAAAATCAATTTGTCGTCACTGGTAACTCTAGGCTTTGGTTCATAGCGAGAGTACATCATAATCTTTGAACCAGGATAAATAGCGAAGCATAGCTGTTGGTCTCTTTCTAAAGTTGGACTAAGAGACACAAAATGCTGTCAGCAGCAGCAGGTCACTGTAAGTTTGGCCTGTCCCTCGACTCATCTGGTCATCAAGATCTCCACAAACAGATCCTTTTCCTGCCCAAATATGAATCATTCACATTTTACAAAAACAAGTTGCATCTTGACTTACTTCTTGTTGTTGTTTTTTTTGTTTTTGTTTTTTTTATTTGATTAAATATTGAAGAATTTGATTTGCTATTGTACTTGTTTGAACAATAGAAGTTCTGACCTGAACAAATGCAATATGGAGTTAATTGTGTGCTAATAAAACGACCACAGTTTCAGCTAATATGAACAAAAATAACGGAAAACAAATGATAAAGGAAAAAAATCAGCCTGCAAACAAAACCTTTATGTTCACTAGCGAAAAACACAAGAAAGCTTGTACATCCGGTACGTTAAGCTGCCAATAAAAATTGTACTTGTTAATTAGAGCGAACCATGGCTATCCCGCCCCTATTGGAGATTTTTCCAGAATGACAAGCGTAACTTTTTATGGCGTAACTTTTTCTTAATTACCTTCCAAATGATGTGCCATAACTCTTGTAATGTTTGTTTAAAACCAAAAATATCAAAACTAATCACCTTTTAGATTGGGAAATACACTGTTGCATGCAAACACTTCTAAGGGTTAAGCCCTGAAGCGATTATTTGCCAGAAATTGATGCTGCATCAGACAAGACAACTGCCGCTTTCAAGTGACCATGGCATTCATGGAATTATCAGCTTTCAGCCCTGGTTTCTTTTTTATGCTTTGGCCACCACATTGGGCATCTAATACAGCCGAAAGCACGGCTGAAAGTACATTATCCCTTATTTTATGTAATCTGTAAAGGCTACTTGCTCCTGTCTTCCCACAAGCAGCAACCCTGAGTCCTCTACATGCATCTGAACACACAGAAGCATTTGATCAGTGAATATAAAATGTTAATCAACACCATGCAGATCAAAGGCCTCAGAAAAGGTGTTAATAGTTCAGGCAGTATGTGTGTAAGGAACAACCCATCTCCATATTTGAGTGTGCCAGCAGGTAAACATTACCAGAACAAAAGACACTTTAAATTCAGGACTTGACACTGGTGAAAACTTTGATATGTTAATGTGCTCCCTCGTTGCACTGGCTTGAGCGGAACAGAGAAATCCAGATGATTGCAGTGCCAGCAGTGGGAATTGAATAATTGCGCACCTGATTCTAAAACAAGCAAAACTCATTGTTGCAGATGATTGGAGACATTCAACACAATGTAAATATGTCTGGCATTAACATTCGCTTCATGATCTTCAAACACTGAGGGGCTTTTAGAACTCGGTGTATTGTGGAGAATTCCCAAAGCACTTTGATGGAAAGTTAGTTTATTTCCATTATGGTATGAGATCTGTGCTTATTCGTAACCAATAGAAGCCGGAGAAGTCATTTGCCCACACAGGCAAAGCAGAGTTATTCTATTCATCCGTAAGAAGATTTTGTGAAATCAATAGCCGTTATTAAAGTCACTGTCTTAATCCTCTGGGCTTCCTGCACAATATCGCTGTAGCCTCTTGTTGGTATGCAGAACTCGCTCCCGGATTTCCATTGTGCAACGCCACTTGGCTTTATCGAAATACGATTATAAAGTAAACCTGCCAGAAAAAGTGCTTGTCATGTCTGCCTTGGACTATGAAATTATCTTTCTAAGTAAGCCCCAACTCAGTTGGGCTGTTTTCTTTTTAGGACAGTTGCGCAAGATGTTGCTTTTTATATTCAACATGGATTCGTTTGTCGGAGAAACTGTCTTGTCCCATGTCTGAGTATACGAAGAATAGCACAAACATTTATGTTGTCCTGTCAATTAATATAATAAAAAAAGTTGGAGGGGTCAGTGATATAATATAAAGTTGCCTTTGTCATTATACGTTATATAAACCAACCCCAATATTTCTTTCATTAACCAAAGCTAAGACAGTTCAGAAAATATGGTTGCTAGGGTAATAAGTTTTGTTGCTAGGGAGCTGTTAGTGATGTCATCAAAAGTTTTTACTTCCATAAACAAACCTCCATTTCTCACTTCCTTTAACTTCCTTTATAAGTTTTTACCACTTCTATTGCTTAGGGTTCAAAAACATTTGCAGTGTTTAGTGTGCTCTCTGCACAAACGATTGACCTCAGTGGTTCTCAGTTACTGTTTTACAATGTTTACCCCATGTTAAGTCAATGGAAAATTTCGCAGCATTTTCTGCGAATTACCAAAATCCTTTTAGGGGTACCATTTTGAAAAGAACTGTTTAAGATGGGATGCTCTCAAATATCTTATAATATATGAATGCAGTGTTTATTTACAGATGTCCTTTTTCTTCTTAATGTTAAATGGTAAAATGTCAGATTTGCATATGTTAGATTGCTTTTCAACCACAAAAAGCAGATGTAAGGGAACATACAATAAATTAACTGCTCCTTTGTGTAAATATCCAATAAGCGTGTTAGGGGAGGGCGGGACTTTGCGTGTAGGATAAACTTTTTTATCCACTAAGAAAAAAATGTGTATAAACTTTGATGGAAATGCATTTACTGAATAAATCCTGATGTCATGACAATGCGTTTTTCTGTTGGAACTGAGGCGTGATCGGGCGACATTAATAGACTAAGCTATGTTTCATTGCACAACATCTCAAATGGTGTTTTGGCCAAATTAAAATTCCTTAGCCAAAGTTTGCCATCAAATGGGTTTGGGATTATCACCTACCAGAACTGTCTTGAACTGCCTGCCTCCAAAAGTTGCATATGAAAAATCTTTTGGTATTTATTGAGAGTTTATCAGGAAGTAAGGATTTTGTTTTCTTGGACTCGTTGGATGGAAACTGTGCTTAATTTGCAAATAATTTATGTGATGTTCCAGTTTTGCATTTAAATTAAATTTGCACATTTAGATGGAAACATGCCTAGTGATACACTTTCAGCATGAGAAAGGAATCACTAGTCTGAGACCTTGAATACAGGATCATCTACCCGAAAAAAAGTCACGTAATGAAAAGCTTCTATTGGCTAAATGTTTGCTATCAAAAACAATGAGTAACTTTAGTAGTAGTGGAAGCTGCAGTTGTGCAGTTCTATTATTAACCCATACTGAAATATGGCCTGCTCTGTTTATTTCATATTCAGCATTATTCTGGTGAGCAGCAAAGGTTAATTTCATGAACAAAATGCAGTGATAGAAACAACTAAAGAGTTTGGATCCATAATACTATAAATCCAAAATGATGAATTGGAAACAAAGTTTTTTTTATCTTTCTCAAGATGCTGCATGCAAACTATTCCTGGGTCAAACTGTCATAGATCATAATGAGTCTCTACTGGTATAGAAAAAGAACCATATGTAACAAGTGATAGTCTTTAATACTAAAGAATAGACTTTGAGATGCTGAAAAGAAAAAAAAAATTCTATGTAATGGAATGTTTTACTCACTGAAACAGTGCTCTCTCATTCATAGAAAAGTGGGTTTAGATGTGTGAACGTGTCCCTGTAAAACTTGAAACTTATTGTACAATTAATTCATAATATCTCCCAAATTTGAGTGTAACCAGAAGGCAATTTGGTGTGAGCGGAAGACCCCTGACATCATTTTTTTCTATTTTTTCAGGGGTTACTTTTAATTTTTTTCCTCTTTTTAATTAGCTTTCAAAACGTTACAAATCTCAGAAACACTGTATACAATGCAAAGTAATTTGTTTATCTCTTCCACAAACACCTTTTTTTCCATTTGGGTCAATTTGACCACAGCAATTTGAAATGTTAAGAATATGATTTTTTTGCTAAAAGGTCAGGTAATAGAGCGGTAGGAGGTGTCATCACATCAGGAGGTGTGGGAGGAGGTGTCATCACAATGGGTGCAGTGACTATCTAGTTTGTATCCAATAGGAATCATGCTTAGCTTTGTTATGTATCTTGTTCACTAAATATAAGTATCCTTTTCAGACACTAATTATTAACTTATATTTGTACTTGGCGATAGAATGTATTGAGGTGTAATATAAAACAGTTAATTCTGCAGGAATTTAATTGATTACCTGAGTTGCGATGACCTGCTTTGGGGAATTGAACCAAAGAGTCGATTGGCAGTCGACTCTTAAGACTCGGAATCAAATGAGATCGGTTCAGACCGCAACTTCAAGCTTCGTTAGATTTACTGTCCACCAGTAATTCACATTCGGCAATCAATATTGATCTTTAATCAAATATGACTCGTGTCCCAAAGACACTAATACTCAAGTTAGAGCTAGTAGCAATAGATCGACTATCTCAGGGAGCGATTGAGCATGTATAAACCACAGACAAAGTAATGCGTTTAACAAGTTTATTAACTAATCTAAAACACACAAACTAAGTACTAAAGCTATATAGATAAACACACACACACACACACACACACATTCACACTGAGAGAAGGAATGATTTGCAACTGTATTCTGAAATCTAATATCAAATAGCATAAACTGATAACCATTAACTATGAGCCTCAGCAAACGTTTGTCTGTAAGGACAAGAAAATGGGATTCAGCTATGAATCGTTTTGCACAAAGTCAGCGAGATATTTAATGCGCTTTCTACCGTGTCCTGGAAGTTCTTTGGGTCGGGTGAAGCTTCCTTCGGTTGCGTTGTCCGTGCAGAGCGATGGCTGATTCGGTATTAGGGTCCAAGCGATGGGTAGTTGTGAGAAAAGAGTCACTGAGGAGTTCGCGAGAGTTTGTTCCGAGCAAAAATCAAGTTGGGATTCGCGATGAATCGAAACTGGCACTTCAAAGTTCTGTTGCAGGGTTCACTGTGTTGTAGGCTCGGACTTCTCTTCTCTTCTCTGGACTTCACTTCTCTGGACCGCACTTCTCTGGGCTTCTCTTCTCTCACTTCTCTGCCTTTCTCCATTGCGCGGCAGAATTTGAACCAAGGAGGCAGGGCTCTGCCCCGCCAGATTTAACCAATGAGATCACTCTGAAACCGGAGCTGTTGTCACGTTATACATGAGCACAGGGCTGGGACAGCCTGTATCAGAAATCAATCAGTTCATATAAGTGATCATATCTAATCAAGAGAATACCGAGAACATTTCTATGAGAGGCCATCATTTCAGAACTGATATTTCAAGCAGAATGATACCAAACATGGCTAGTTTAACACTTGTACTCACTCATTCACTCATTCATTCGTCTTTGTTAACTATTCAAGTCTAAGCACACATTATCAGTTATGCAGTAAAGATTAACGAAGCATTGTAAGGTTATATTCAAGTAGATTGAGTCTTTTTCTCCTTAAAGATGCAGTTAAAGGAATTAAAAGGGTTCCTGAGTGTTTTAGAGGGGAAATTCCTGTAGCAAGACTCCAGCATACTGAGGGCCTCCAGGGGGGTTGATTTACGGTTCCCCTTTTGCCCTTCTATGAGCCATGTGTTCCATAGGTAAGGTTGGTATGTCTCTGAGTCCAACTGTGATCCTCCAGGGGGGTTGATTTATACCTAAGGAGTGAAACTAAACAGTGTCCTGATCTCCAGGGCCTCCGGGAGGGGTTGATCGATATGGCGCCAGGGGTCCGTTTTAGTTAGGGAGTACAGTCTGCGGCTCCAACCATTTAGCGGGAGATGCATATCGTAAATTCCTGGCCTCCCAAGCTGATCACCAGGCTCTCAGCTTGTTGATAAAGAGGACTAATCCTTACATATTCCCCCCTCACGATCGGTGAGGTCCCTTGATGGACGTCGGCGATCGTAACAAGGTTGTAGGCAGAGGGAACAGGTGCGCCGTTCATTAGTGGGAAAGCATCACTTACTGACAAGGTGCAAAACAAGGCATGTCTATTCAGAGTTATAGGGTGAAAGTTTAAAGGAGAACTACTGTGATTGTATATAGGGTGACTCTAATGGTGACGGTATGTCTTAAACTCGGGATTGCCATCAGGATTGTCATGCGGGTTCTCCCCCCTCAAGGGGATCCAGCTTGGTCGTGTAAGGCTAAAGTAACTCTACGTGGTATCACGGGGGTGATTTCCAACAAGTTGGACTCTATCAGATTCAGGGATGGGAGCAGGTTGCTCCCTGTTGCGCCAGACGACTCTCGGGGCATCGGGGCGACAACGACTTACTGAATCTCTAGTAGCGCTAACTCTCTTGTGGAGGAGGAAAGCGAGAGGGTTATTGCATAACCTATGGCTGTCGAGATTCAAAGAGCAGTGTCTGTGGATGACCAAAACTGAATAATTGCGAGTGGCGGTGAATTGCGAGTGGCATTCGAGTGAGGGCGTTTCAGGGCAGTATCAGCAAGAGTCACTATTAGTGGCATGACCGGTTTGGTTTCGGCTTTCAAGTTATGGCACTGGTTTTGATTGGTTACGTTAGACGTGAAAACGACAATCGCAGTGACAATTGTTTGTCGACACGGTAAATAAAACTCTGGGTTTGTCGGTCAATCCCATTCTTGGTTTATCTGTTACCTAGGTTCCTTTGTTTGCTAGGAAGAACATTGAGAGGTTATACTCTATGTATAATAACCAACAAAATTATTATTTTAACACTTCTACTGAAGTTGAGAGGTGAAGCTTATAAAAGAGAAAAGGAGACGAGAGGGAAAAATCGTGAAGGTAAGAGCTAGAAATATATATTTGGATGACTAAAAACAAAACAAAGCAATCGGGTATAATGATATGCTTTAGAATATGGTCTGTCAATCTGTCTCGACTCCCCCTTCTGGTGAGATTCTGGTGCTCTGGTAGGGCTTGATCTGGTTTCGATGGACCCAGCGTAAACTTGGTTCATTTCGCCCTTGTCGGATCTTGATTCTGTAGGCGACGGGTGAGAGTTTGTCAATGACTTCATGGGGTCCTGTCCAGTGTGGCAGGAGTTTCTTTGACAGACGGTGGGATGTAGTTTGTCTCGGATGTGCGAAGATGTAGTACATCACTTTGTCTCCTATGTCGAGTTCCTTTTGTGAGGTTTTCCGATCGTAGTAGGCCTTTCTGCCTTCAGCACTGGTTTGGAGCTGTTGTTGGGCAAAGGCAAAGGTTGTCTTCAAGTGTTTGTGAAGTTCTTTCAGGTATTCATGAGTGGTATATGCGGTGACCAGGCTTGAGTCGCCAGGCTGATACAGCAGGTGCAGAGGTAGTGTCATTTGTCTTCCAGTCATCATTTCGAATGGGGACACGCCAGTTGAGGCGTTAGGAGTTGACCGGATGGCCATCAGGACAAGGGGAAGTTTGACGTCCCAGTCCTTTTGATTAACAGACACGTACTTCTTCAGCATGCTGACTGCTGTTCGGTTGCTTCGTTCCACTTGGCCAGAAGACAGTGGATGGTGGCTGATGTGCAGCTTCGCTTTTATTCCCAGGGTCTTCCAGACTTCCTGCATGATTTCGGCTGTGAAGTGAGTCCCTCTGTCGGAGTTCACTTTCATAGGTAGGCCAAACCTTGAGAAGACGTGGTTCATCAGGAGGTAGGCTGTTGTTTCTGCCGTGTCATTTGGTGCAGGGAGACATTCAATCCACTTGGTGAATTCACAGACCACAGTGAGAAAGTATTTGTTTCCTCTGGAGGATCTTGGCAAGGGACCGACCCAGTCGATTTGAAGATCAGACCATGGAAATGTCATTCCTCTTCGTTGAAGTGGTGCTCTGTGGTTCGGGTTTGCTGGTTGGAATTGGCAGCATACTAGGCACCCTTTGACATATTCAGCGACCTGTTGTTGCATTCCCGGCCAGTAGGCTACTTGTTTCAGGGCTTCATAGGTTGCTTTGGCTCCATGATGTCCTGCGTATGGCGCGTCATGGGCGTATGTGAGCATCACCCCCCTCTGGCACCGGGGAACCACGAGTCGATGAGGAGTGGTTGAGGCGGTGGCATGTAGAAGGAGCCCATCATGCAGGAGCAGAGAGTGTTTTGTCGAGTGAAGGAGCCTCAACTCAGAGTCAGAAGCAAGGTCGTCTGGAAGTATGGGGTGCAACATCGGGTCAGACAGGTGTTTGGTCATTGCATGGATTGCCGGGTCGGATGTCTGGAGGTTGACCAGGTCGTCGTTGGAAATTTGAGGTGAAAGTTTAACCAGGGTGGAGGCTGGGGTCGTGGAGGCCTTTAGCGTGCGTTGCCGGGTCACTGCAGTTACCTGCGGGATGAGTGGGAGGGTCTGAAGTTCCCACGAGTCACCTTGTAGTGCACCAGACTTGGCAAGAGCGTCTGTTTTGTCATTGTACTCTTTGTCTTGTCCGGGTTGCTTTGAGTGACCTCGCACTTTCTTCCAGTAGACCAGCATGTCATTTGTTGTGACGATGGTGTCGCAGACTTGGAATAGATCTTGGTGCTTGACAGGTTTGTTGTTTGCTGTCTTGAACCCATTCTTCTTCCAGCTTGCCAGGTGACATGTGAAGCTCATCCTTGCATAGTTTGAGTCTGTGCAGAAGTTCCGTGATGTTGTGTTTGGCTGCCATTTGGAGTGTAATCAGTACTGCGGCTATTTCAGCATATTGTGAGGATCGGTGGCCCAACTGGAACTGTTGTGGTGTGCATGGATAGTCATTGAGCCATACTATTCCCGCACCAGCTTTCAGGTTGCCGTGTTGATTGTATGAGCATCCATCTACGTATGCTGTTGGCAGACTTTGACACACGTTGTCGTTGTAAATCCTGTGGTTTGTTGGTTGTGGAGTTTCTGGTGTCTCCACTTGTGGTGTGGGTTGTGGCGTGTCATCTGTGCAGTTCTGACATGCGGCGAGTCCATTGCCCAGGGCTGATTTGTGATTTTGGGCATATCTAGCTTCAACGTTCCGTCCTTGCAGCGCCATAAGCCAGACTGCAATGCGTGCATTAGTGACCATGCCGTCACGGATTCTTTGGCTGTTGAGGAAGGTGACTGGTTGGTGGCAGGTCTCTATGATGACCTTTTGAGCTCCAATGTAGTTGGAGAAGCGCTGGACTGCCCATACTGTGCAAAGTAGGGCTTTTTCACAAGCTGAGTATTTGCACTCTTGGGGCAGTAAGGTCTTGCTGGCATATGCGATGACTCTCTTGTCTTGATCATGGACTTGGTATAGGCCCGCGCTGAGGCAATGTTCTGAGAAACCTGACTCCAGATGGAATTCTTTGGTTGGATCTGGGTAGGCAAGGCAGGGAGCAGCACATAAGCTTTGTTTGAGTTTGCTCATGGCATTGTCTTGAGCTTCAGACCAGGTGAAGGGTTGGTCCTTTTTCAGGAGTGAAGTGAGTGGTCGGGCGATGTCGGCATAATTCTCGATGAACTGCCGTGAGTAGTTGCACACGCCCAGGAAGCTTTGTAGTTCCGTGAGGTTGGCAGGTGTTTTTATGTTGTGGATCGCCTGGGTTCTGGTAGTTTGAGGTTCGATCCCATTAGATCCGACGAGTAAGCCCACGTAGTTCACTTTGCTCTTGCACCATTGCCCTTTGTGGAGTGCGATTTTCGCTCCTGCTGCAGTTAGTTGGCTCAGGACATGGTCTATCTCTGCCAGGTGGTCAGACACATGACGACTCTTCATCAAGATGTCGTCAACGTAGATGAGGTTTCCACGGGTTCTAGCGTCTGGACATGCTTTATTCAGGAAGATGTTGAATTCAGCAGGTGAGTTTGCATACCCGAAGGGACACCGAGTGAAAGTGTATTGCCGGTTCCCGAGGGTGAATGCCAGTTTGTGTTGGTCTTCATGATGGACTGGAATCGTCCAGAATCCTGAGGCCACATCCAGGGTTGATAGGATTGTTGAACCTCTGATTTTAGGGATCTCTTGGTCCAGCTGGGTCATAGGCCATCTTGACAGGGGCACTTGTTGGTTCAGCTTTCGGTAGTCGATCGTGGGGCGCCACTTTCCATTGGGTTTCAGGACAGGCCAGATCGGGGCTGAATAGGTGCTGTTGCAGGGCCTTATGACTCCCTTTTCCAGCATGGAGTCGATGATCTCTTGGACAGGTTCGTAGGATGCGATGGGGATCTTGTATTGTCGCACGAACGTGGGTGGTGCGTTTGGGCGGGTTGGTATACGCACAGTGTGAATCGTAGTTAGACCACAGTCAAGGGAATCCTTTGCAAACGAGTTCTTGTATTTGTACAGGACCTCTTTGAGTTTCTGACGGTCTGACTCCTTTTGGAGGGCGTCAGCATCTTTCAAGATCTGCAGTACTTGTGAGTGGAATCCGCTGTAGGGTTCCTTTTCGGTGCAATTACTTGAGTTTGCAGGGATTTCTGTGGCTTTGCTTGCGTCGAGACTTGTTGACTCATTTGCAGGTGTAGGGACTGCTCCGGTGTGACTGTGGTTGACTTCACTGGGGCTGCTGGGCTTTTCTTCCATTCCTCTTGCATCACTTGAGTTCACTTGAAGTGGTGTCACCTGTGTGTGTTTGGACTTCTCCGTTACCTCTGGGACTTGTGGTGGTGGGCACGGTGTCTCTTGAGTCCAGTTGAACGCCGTAGCTTTGTAGTTCAGTAGGTACTCCTTCTGGTGACATTGACAAGGTGAACACTTCCAAGTGGGTGTTGCCCGTTAGTTCTGATCTGCAAATCCTCTCTTTGGGTGTGGGTAGGATGGAGGTGATTGCGATCATTTGGCGAGGCCTGGTGAGGATTGTTTGGAATTCGTCTTCCTCCAGTAGCAGCTGGGAGGGTATTGGTCCGATGACTGGTATCCTCAGGTCAAAGTCATGGAAGGTTTGACTGATCAGGAACCCCATGTGGATTGATTTGGGGATCTTGACATCATTGGCAGTGCAGTTGTTGAGGAGAATATACACCGCACGAGAGCTTACTTCCATGAGTGGAGTAGCCTCCAAGGTCAGTCCAAGGGTGATGCACCTCTGTGAGGGTTGGAAGGTGGCGATCGAGTCCTCGAGGTACTGTCCAGTATCCATGTTGAGGCGGACACTGACACCTTTCGTGTAGGCAGGTATTACCACTTCTTGTTCGTTGATCATGGCGCAGGCTTCTGGTATGGTTTGGCCTGAATGGAGGTTCTTGACACTCGCAGACAGGTTTAGGTAAGAGGTTGAGGGAGCCCATAAGACGTCGTTTACAGTATCCACTTGAGCTTGGAGTCGTATGAGGAGGTCTGCTCCAATGCAGATGTCGTGTGGTAGGTCTGGGACGACCATGAGGTAGTGGTTAATGACTCTCTTGTTCCATCTCAGGTTTAGGATACATGCCAACTTGGAGGTTGCCATTTGGTCTGAATGGGGGCTCAGGGGGAAGCGGCCATGTTTGGTGATATACTGCAGGTCTGGATTAGCTTCTCTTAGGCTTTCGAACAGGCTGAGGTTGATGGCACAGTTCTCGGCCCACAGATTTAGAACTGCATTCGGCGCGATTGCTCCATGAACGTTGATTGAAGGAAGGATCTCATGGCATCCAGGAGTGTGTGACGATGCTTTAAGAGTGCACAAGAGGGGCGTTGGATTTCCGCCAGGTGGTGGCACTTCAGTGCGTGTCTGAGGAGTGAGCAGGTCTGTCTTCGTCGGACCTGACATGGACGCTGTGATGTGACATTCCACTTCAGCAGTACTCAATGGCTGGAATGGCAGGGGTTCTCTGACTTGGGCCCAGATTTTCAATCTCTTGAAGTCAATCAAGGGCTCGAAGCGATTAAGGAGGTCTTTTCCGATGAGTAGAGGATGGGCCTCTATTGGTGAGATGTATACAGGGTGTATCAAGCTCATGGGTCCCACCGTCAGATGAATGGGTGTGACGTGTTCCAGCCAGAGGCCAGCCTGAGAGTACGCTTGGATGTCCAGTGAGCACTTTTGGAGTTTTAGGTTGGTTTGGCTTCTCTTTGTCCTTGCCTGGATTTCTTCCAGAAGTTGAGTGGACATGAGAGTTATGTCGGCTCCTGTGTCGACCAGTGCTTCCAGTTGGACATGGTGTTCCAGGACTATGGGGAGGTAGAACTTCTTGGCTACTCCCTTTTCGATGAGATTGCCCAGGAGATGAGGGACTGGAGTATGGTTAGAGACATGGATGGTGTCATTAACGGAATGTCGTTCTTCAGAGGCATCGGCAATGAGTAGGATGGCGCTTTCTGGTACTTTGAGAGTTGGACAGTTGACTGGGGCTGTAGG